>JAVLUX010000048.1:5437500-5695000 GCA_032164185.1 Moxostoma hubbsi
GTGGTTTGTGACGACATTTCTAGTGTGCCCATAATTCAAATTATTTAAAAAACATACTAAACGATGTTTTATTGAAAATGTAAAAATGTAGCAAGTTATTTGTGAGGGTTAGGTTTAGGGGATAGAATCTATATTTTAAAATAAAAACCATGATGTCTATGGAGAGTCCTCATAATGATAGCTGCACCAACATGTGTGTGTGTGTGTATGTATTATGGCTGTGAATAAACTGACCATTTTTATATAAATGTGTGTGTGTGTATTATGGCTGTGAATCAACTGACAATTTTTATATAAATGTGTGTGGCTGTGAATCAACTGACAATTTTTATATAAATGTGTGTGTGTGTGTATTACGGCTGAGAATCAATTGACAATTTTTATACAAATGTGTGTGTGTGTCTTGCTTTTTTTAAAATTACTATTTAAATATAATTATTTAATCATTATATATTGAATTATTTTTATTTCCGGAGCCTTTCTTAGCAAATATTTATATATGTGATTAAATAATCTTTTAAATAATCAGCATACCATATAATTTTATCAAAAATTATAATCAATTGACAACAATACTTATATCAATTTAAATAAATAAATAAAAAAATAATAATAATAAAATAAACGTTTTGGCTGTCCAGTCAAATAATTAGTCAAGAAATAGATGTTAAAAAACACGATGTATGGATGCAAGTAAGGATTTTTGTTTGTCCACTGTGTGAAAACTGTAATTGTGATCAGTTAGACACAAGTCAGAACATGCTGTAGGTCTGTGCCAAGATTGATGAATGTAGCTTAAACGCTCCAGGAGAACAATCAGAAAAATCTTGGTTTAGAGATTTAGAAAAAAACGTCTATAGAATAACAGTATGTTTGATTCGTCAAGCCAACATAATTAACAATAAAGAGCTAAACCTGCGCCACAGTTCATTCGTAAATTCGTATAAATTAAGTTAAACAATGTAGTATAAACAAAAATTAACTATTTTTACAGGGGGTTAACAGTTCCGGTACTTTCCCTCAATATCAAACTGAGGTAAGACTGTCACGAATAAACGTTCTATAAATCCGATTATTTTTCTCCAAAATAATAAACAGATCTAACAACTACATTTAGGAAATTCATGTTTATGAATACAACCAACTGCGCAATTTGCATCTTTATACGACGACGACGAATTTCCAGTCAGAAACTACAGGAGAAATACAAATACGATCAAAGCCGATCTGGAGAGATATTAATGACGTGACGTCCTCTTGTGGACATCCGTAGAACTACATGCATCCTATTTTTTTTTTTTATTAAAATCCCAATCAGCTGGTTAAAGTTTTAATAAAAAAGAAATACACTGAAGCGTCCATTGCACATCAGCAGTTGACATACGTGTAAAAAACAAAAAAGTTAAAATACAAAGAAACATTTATAAAAATAACTGCACTCCTAAACACTGTAACATTGAAGAACCCAATACTTGTAAAGATACATTTAGCAATTTGGTTTATATCACAGCTTTACTAGTACTGCATATGCCAACCTGCCCAAAATCCAGGATACCATCTGTACAATAGATCAGAGCATCAAATGCCCTCTCCCAAATATTACACACATACAAAAACACACACTATATAAAAAATAGCTACAATTATCAGAAATGCACAGACACACTGGGTCTTCAGATACACTTAAAATGAGAGCATTTCTGATTATCGGGAAACATTTGTAAATAGACCAATGTCAATTTAAAAATCCACCATTAGTAAACCATATTAAACTTGATGCAGCACCGCCTCATATTTCCATATAGGTTCCTTTTTATACATTTCAATGGACCAATTTACTTAAACCATATCAAACGGATTATTTTTTTTGTCTAAATTAGAGCACTTAAAATGGTAATATCTAATAAAATTGCAAAGAAATTTGGCAAGACTTCAGTATTCATCAGGGAACGCATCATGCACATTTATAAAGAACAATATGAATGATAATGAAAGGAAATGACATCACAGCACAAACAGACTTTAAGATCATGAAAGAAAAAATAAAGCCCTTTAGTTTAAGAAATAAGACTTCACAGGAGACATCGAGGATCAGAGCCAAACACCAGCAATAATTCCCTTCACAGCATCCTTTAATTCCAACTGATCCAACTGCAAATGAACACACATGCAACATTCCCGCTCGCTCACACCGATCTTCTGAACACATACCATAATCCAACCACTGCATCCTTACCATAATATTCACTTAATCCTCAGTATGTTTAATATACAGTGAAATTTGTCTCAACCCTGTCAAATATCAAAACACCATTCCATTGCCGTCACATTTGTCACATACACAAACCTTCTTAACACATCACAAAGTGTCCCGAGACACCCGCATTTAATAAACATGGCTGCTTCTCTTAATATATGGAAAATATGGTTGTGAAAAACTCAAAATATTGCATACTGTGATGGTATTTTTATACACAATAAACTTGATTAACTGTACTTGTATAGCACCATAAAGCATTTCAAATAAATCAAATTTTTCCTGTTCTGTTCACAAAATGAGCCTCACAATGCTTTTAAGCAACTGTTAAATGCATCACCACATATAAAAAATAAAATAAAAAAATAAATCACATTTTGAGTGAGACACATTAGTTACTACCATTCACATGCTGAGTTAAGACAAAGATCTATATGTAAACAAACACAAGGACAACTATATTATTAGTAATACATTTTAGCGACTAAATGTACAGCTGTTACACTTTATAGTGTTAGCTGCCTCTCCCTTTGCCTCACTATCTGATTATAGCAGAAACTGAGTGATTAATAAAGTTAATATACAGGCCAGATATAACGTGCTACACATTTCCTATGGAAGCCCTGAACTGCAAGGAGGGGGAAAAATAACTAGGTGAAAATATTTGTAGGAGTCTTAGTGCTTTCCTGAGCCAACTGTATGTCCTAAGATTTCTTATTTAGCTAATTATTTTTTTTCATGTAAAAACATTTGGCTCTTCTTCATCGATTTTTTTTCTCCCTCTAAATGCCATATGAAACATATGTAACCTGCGGCATATTCATTTAATTGTGGGGTTTCATGAATTAGAAAATGGTCTAACGTTATATATATATATATATATATATATATATATATATATATATATATATATATATATATATATATATATATATATATATATATATATATATATATATTTATGATGATTTGTAAAACATTCTTGTTAATTTTATTTATTAACTATAAATCGATAAAGTACTACAGACATACTGTCACTGTCCAAGCATAAGATTTCATGCTGATAGTGGCATCTGGTGGCCAAGGTTGGTACCACATACTCATTTTTATCTAGCAAGAAACATTATTATTATTATTTCTTTTTTAATTCTGTAGGGAAAAAATATTCTGAGACAACAAAACATTCTGTGAAAAATATTTTAGACAATTTTTTAGAGCGCAAAAATGTTTCAGATAAAAAAAAGAATTAGAGAAAAAAAATATTTGTAGGACATACGCTCAGGAAGGCACTAAGACACCTAAAATATTTTTGCGTAAATTTTCATAATTTATATTTTATATACACACTGCAAATATGAGAAAGTTCATTAGCAAGTGTTATCACAGGTCAGTTTAAAATGCCCAGTGTAACGGAGTAGTGGTTTGCCCATGTACACCTAATGTAACAGTTTCACGCTATGAAAAAACATTTGGAATAATCACACTCAATTTACAGTAGGTTAAAATACAGAATAAAAAGAAATAAATAAAATAATTAAAATATAAAATCTAATGGCTCCAGTTGTCTAGATTGAAGTCTTCTATGTAGGCACATTTCACACTGAAGATGATGATGGGGCATACTAGAAAATAAAGGAAAGAAGAAAAAACATAATGTTTACATTTTTCAAAGAAAATGTGGTTAGTGCTTGCCATTGCAAAACTTGCTGCCACTATGCTACGGTGTGGTGGGTGCTTGCCATGACATTACTTTGCAGTTGCTAAGATGTTCAGAGTGATTGTTACTATGTTACGATGAGGTTTCTTGGAAAATCTGAGTGGTTGCTAGGTGCTAGTTTACCATCCATTAGCTGACAATAGTAAGCCTGATTACTATTTACGTACAGGACGAGTTACATACCAAAGTATAATCCTTAGGTTCATGTTTACTTTTAGCCAAATATGTAACTGTAGGAATGTACTATTGAAAAAAAAAAACAAAAAAAACAAGTCATAAACATCCTTAAAACACATCAAATTAAATTTCAGAATTCTGCCTTGGTTTAAGCTGTTCCCCACCTGAATACAGTACTGTTGACATCATCAGCTGGGGACGGGGCTTCAGCTCACTGGCTCACAGTTGATGTTCTCCTTCCCTGGATCTGCAGTAACAATCTTTGGAGACACGTTTCGACCTCTTCTGTCTGCTGTTATCTGGTTCCCCAAAACCTTCCTCTGTGTTTGAAGACAGTCACATTGATTAAATATCTGATACACACACACACACACACACACACACACACACACACACACACACATCCATATAAAAGACAATTTTGATGGTTCAACCTTGCTTAAGTCACCAGATTTTCGCTTCATCTTATTTATTACTGTGTAGTGCAGTCAAAATGCTAGTCAAGTTGTATTTTTTCCTCACCAAAAACGTATGCTCGACGTCATATGGGAAGCTTGGGAGGAAGGACCTTCAAACAGTAAGAATAAAATTCAATACGTTCTTGATCTGAGCAAAACACCAATCTTTGGGTCAGTTAACAGGAGAATTTGCTTCAAGCTCGGGAACGTCAAAGCCAACTGTATGACAGGGGCACTCGACTGAGGAATTCACACCAGGAGAAAAAGTGCTTGTATTGCTGCACACCTCAAGCTCTAAATTACTCACCATGTGGCATGGGCCCATTGAGGTCACACAGCGAGTCGGAGATCTCGATTATGAGGTTAGGTGAACAGACAGGCGGGGTACATCAAATTTACAACCTCATCCTCCTAAAATCGTGGAGGGAGGTGGTCCCTGTGGCCTTGGCGACAGTAGTTATGGGTGGGGCGGAGCTCGGACCAGAGGTGACTCTCAAACATAATTCATTCACCCCAGTCCCATGTGGAGACCACCTCTCTCTGTCGCAGCTCACGGACGTGGCCAAGTTGCAAGAGGAATTCGCAGATGTGTTCTCACCTCTCCCCGTCGAACAAACCTTATAGAAAACGATATCGAGACCACCCCGGAGGTGGTAATTTGTAGTCGACCCTATCACCTTCGTGAACACAAGAAAAAGGTTGTATATCTGTCTGCGGGAGAGAGAGCGGTAAGGCTGAGACGATCAATGCAAATGGTGAACGCCCCCGACTGTGCCTTAAAAAACAAAGTTCATTAACTTTTCTGCGTGTGTGAAAGACAGCACGATACACAAGTGAGAAAACTAGGGTTAGGTTAGGGTTAACTGACCTAATCCCACTACTTAGCAGGTCCTCCTGGTGGCACGGTTACTCGCCTCAATCCGGGTGGCGGAAGACAAGTCCCAGTTGCCTCCACTTCTGAGACAGTCAATCGGCACATCTTATCACGTGGCTCGTTGTTTATGACACAGCGGAGACTTCAAGCATGTGGAGGTTCATGCTACCCTCCGCGATCCACGCACAACTTACCACGCGACCCATTGAGAGCAAGAACCACTAATTGTGACCACGAGGAGGTTACCCCATGTGACTCTAATCTCCCTAGCAACAGGCCCAATTTGGTTGCTTATGAGACCTGGCTGGATTCACTCAGCACGCCCTGGATTCAAACTCGCGACTCCAGAGGTGGTAGTCAGCGTCAATATATTGTTAATTCTAATGGTGTTTAAAAGTAACAGTATCCATCTTACATTCTCCTCCATGATTAGGCGTGCCAGGTTTCTGAACAACAAATCACCAACGTGCAAAAGTGGGAAAAGTTTGACTGATCGGTAATTTTGCCAATACCAATAACTAAGGTGGTGGGATTGGCCGATAATTGAAAAATTAACAGATCATTTTTAAAATCTATTTATAGATTTTATCTTACCTTACTGTGACATATTCATTAAATCCCAGATGCAGTTTTTTGTTCAACCAAAATAATCAGAGAAATTAAGATTTAGTGCATAACATGGGACTTTTAACTATAAACAAACCCGGGACTCTTATTTTGATATTACAGAGACTTGGCCCGATTAAAATGCTCTATATGAACTATTAAGCTTTTTGTAGCCTACATATTCACTAAATGAAGTGTTTTGTTTGTGTGTGTGTGTATATGTATACATATACACACACACACACACAATACCTCACAAAAGTGAGTACACCCCTCACATTTTTGTAAATATTGATTATATCTTTTCATGTGACAACACTGAAGAAATGACACTTTGCTACAATGTAAAGTAGTGAGTGTTCAGATAGTATAACAGTGTAAATTTGTTGTCCCCTCAAAATAACTCAACACACAGCCATTAATGTCTAAACCTCTGGCAACAAAAGTGAGTATGTGTGAAAAAAAAAAAGTGAAAATGTCCAAATTGGGCCCAAAGTGTCAATATTTTGTATGGCCACCATTATTTTCCAGCACTGCTTTAACCCTCTTGGGCATGGAGTTCACCAGATCTTCACAGGTTGCCAATGGAGTCCTCTTCCACTCCTCCATGACGACATCACGGAGCTGGTGGATGTTAGAGACCTTGTGCTCGATGCCCCACAGATGCTCAATAGGGTTTAGGTCTGGAGACATGCTTGGCCAGTCCATCACCTTCACCCTCAACTTCTTTAGCAAGGCTTCTTGGAGGTGTGTATGGGGGGGGGGGGGGGGGGGGGGGGGTCTCTATCATGCTGGAATACTGCCCTGCGGCCCAGTCTCCGAAGGGAGGGGATCATGCTCTGCTTCAGTATGTCATAGTACATGTTGGCATTCATGGTTCCCTCAATGAACTGTAGCTCCCCAGTGCCAGCAGCACTCATGCAGCCCCAGACCATGACACTCCCACCACCATGCTTGACTGTAGGGAAGACACACTTGTCTTTCTACTCCTCACCTGGTTTCCGCCACACATGCTTGACACCATCTGAAGCAAATAAGTTTATCTTGGTCTCATCAAACCAGTCGACATGGTTCCAGTAATCCATGTACTTAGTCTGCTTGTCTTCAGCAAACAGTTTGTGGGCTTTCTTGTGCATCATCTTTAGAAGAGGCTTCCTTCTGGGATGACAGCCTTGCAGACCAATTTGATGCAGTGTGCAGCGTATGGTCTGAGCACTGATAGGCTGACCCCCCCAGCGAGGGCCAAACTGTCCTGGGCCATCAGAGAGGCAAAGCTCGCACACGCCCAGAGAATCTACAGTCACTTCCAGGACAGCTGTGACATGCGGCGCATGTGGCAGGGCATCCAGGTAATCACCAACTACAGGACAACAACAGTTGCCTGTGACAAAGATGCCTCCCTTCCAGATGCGCTGAGCGACTTCTACGCTCGGTTTGAAGTGCAGAATGAAGTGGTGGCGAGCCTCCTCCCCATGACCAGGTGCTCTGTCTTACCACGGCTGATGTGAGGAAAACTCTACCTAGAGTCAACCCACGGAAGGCTGCTGGACCAGACAACATTCCTGGCAGAGTGCTCAGAGGATGTGCAGACCAGCAGGCAGATGTTCTTACCAACATCTTCAGCATCTCTCGGAGCAGCACCGTCGTTCCAACTTGCTTCAAGGCCACCACCATCATCCCCATGCCAAAGAAGTCTTCAGTGTCCTGCCTCAATGACTACCGTCCCATCGCACTCACACCCATCATCATGAAATGCTTCGAGAGGCTCGTCATGAGGCATATTAAGACCCAGCTGCCCCCCTCACTAGATCCACTGCAGTTTGCGTATCGTCCGAACCGTTCAACAGACGATGCCATCACCACCACCCTCCATCTGGCCCTCACCCACCTAGATAAAAAGGACTCATGCGTTTGAATGCTGTTCATAGACTTCAGCTCAGCATTCAACACAATTATTCCCCAGCACCTGATTGGAAAGCTGAACCTGGACACCTCCCTCTGCATCTGGATCCTGGAATTCCTGACTGGGAGACCTCAGTCAGTCCGGTTCGGGAACAGCATCTCCACCACCACCACACTGTGTGCTCAGTCCACTGCTGTTCACTCTGCTGACTCACGACTGTGCAGCAATGCACAGCTCGAATCACATCAAGTTCGCCGATGACACGACCCGTGGTGGGTCTCATCAGCAAGAACGACGAGTCAGCATACAGAGAGGAGGTGCAGCGGCTAACGGACTGGTGTAGAGCCAACAACCTGTCTCTGAATGTGGACAAAACAAAAGAGACTTTTGTTGACTTTAGGAGAGCACAGAGTGACCGCTCTCCGCTGAACATCGAAGGCTCCTCTGTGGAGATCGTCAAGAGCACCAAATTCCTTGGTGTTCACCTGGCGGAGAACTTCACCTGGTCCCTCAACACCAGCTCTATTACCAAGAAAGCCCAGCAGCGTCTCTACTTTCTTTGAAGGCTGAGGAAAGCACATCTCCCATCCCCCATCCTCACTACATTCTATAGAGGGACAATTGAGAGCATCCTGAGCAGCTGCATCACTGCCTGGTTTGGGACTTGCACCGTTTCGGAGCGCAAAGCCCTGCAGAGGATAGTGAGGACAGCTGAGAAGATCATCGGGGTCTCTCTTCCCTCCATCAATGACATTTACAAAAAACACTGCATCCGCAAAGCCACCAGCATTGTGGATGACCCCACACACAAACTCTTCACCCTCCTGCCGTCTGGCAAGAGGTACCGAAGCATTCGGATCCTCACGGCCAGACTGTGTAACAGCTTTTTCCCCCAAGACAGACTCCTCAATACTCAGAAACTGGTTTGAGAGACACACACACACACACACACACACACACACACACACACACACACACACACACACACACACACACACACACACACACACACCCGGAGTTGCACTTTAATTATTCTCACTTTATTACTGGCTGCTACCTCAATAACTGCTATGTCCAAAGAACAATATCTCATAGTATGTTATGTTTACATTTGGCATTTTTAGTACCTGTCATCTTTGCACTACTGTGTACTGGTCGGCACTGCACTGTCTGCTACTGTGTCTATTGTCCTGTTCATTGTCAGTAATTTATTGTACTGTCCCATACTTTTGGCACACGTTTGCCAGTGCACTTTATATAGGTATGTTATTTAGTCTGTGTAATCTCATGTGGTTCTGTGTTTGTCCCATGGTTGTTTTATGCAGCACCATGGTCCTGGAGGAACATTGTCTCGTTTCGCTGTGTACTGTACTAACTGTATATGGTTGAAACAACAATAAAAACCATTTGACAATCAAATATTTACAAAAATGTGAGGGGTGTGTGTGTGTATGTATATATATATATATATATATATATATGTGTGTGTGTACTGATGTGGCACATTTACATGACATGGAGGAATAAAAAAATATATCTGCTACTATCGGCATACAGTAGATTTATGCAGATAACTGATACTTCCAAAAAGCTCAGATCGACAACAATTAATTGGTTAAAAAAAAAAATTAGATATTGGTCTACCTATAGAATTCAAATGTATTAATCTCTGATGTCAGTAAATTGCAGAAGATTGGAATCAGGCATTTTAGCAGCTTGGTTTCAGTAAATGCTCTTTATGGACAGGGGAGGAGTTATGCAAGTTACAGTGTGTTTTCATAGAGCAATTAACGCTTTTCTCCCAAAAGATCTAAGAAATATGATCTCTCATGATATGACCCCTTTAAACTACCTTGAAGCATCATTTTCTAACTACTTTATTTGCAAAGAATTTCACTCAACACTGAACTAAAGGACATACAACTTGAAAAGATGCTTCCAGCATCTAATCACTAATGTCTACAGAATAAGATATAGGGTGAATAGTCTCACAGTTTTAGTTTGATTAAATCAGAGGTAGAGAGATCTGACCTTGATAAGACCACCAAAGGAGCGAGAGCGGGCGTGTTTTTTACTATTAGGAGTCGTATTCTCATTGACAGGGGTCCCTGGGGTAGACTGCTTGCCAAGCTGAAATGATTAACAGTGACAAAATAGTTATAGCAATAAAGTACTATAAAAGAAAAATATTAAAACTAATTAAATAATAAAACAACAACAAAAAACGGCTGAATATGCAAATACCTGTCTGATTAGCTTTTTCTTTTTGGCTGAGTTTGGCATTTTATCACTGACGTGTCGATAGAGCTCTTTGAGCGCTTCTTCTGTGTGATGATCAGAGTCTAAACCCACTCGTGCTCCAGTCCTCTTACATGCTGACATGAAAGGAGAACCGCTGACTGATAAAAGCTCAAGATCATCCTTTAAACATTGAGAGAACAGAAAGAGATTACAGATTTGAACAGAGATTGTGTTACGGTTCAATCAATGCCTCTATCAGGGTTAGAGCACATAATAGAGTGAAAAAAAAACATGAATTGCACAGACCTTGGAGTGAATGATTTTGGCATTTGCGAACTGAAGTCTTGCATGCTCTCTCAGATAGGCCGGTGCCTTCACAAATTTGAGGACAGACAGAGATTTCAACAGACATCCAATGAGAAAACCGCTTCCATAAAGCGTTCAGATGTTTGTGTAAGAAAGATCATGTAAAATTCAGTTTTATGATATTGTTTTCTTTTCAGCAAAGACCTTTAGTTTCCCCTTAATAGAATTAAAAATAGAATTATATTGGCTTAAAATATATAGGTTTGGATCAATGAAATTACCCAACTTGCATCTTGACCAAATCCAAGATCACAAGCCTGGAAGGTGTGAATATATGAAATAGAGGAAATTCATGGTTTTACAAATCATTACCATTTGAGGAGGAAGAAAAAAAGTTTAGAAAAGCTGCAGTCAAAATAGTACCCGAAATATCTTCTGTGAATGTTTGATGAGAAATGCCATTCCACTGTTCAGCTTCTTCAGGTTCTCTTGAAGGTCACTGGCATTCATCTAAAGAAAGCAGCAAATACAAGGGACATTTTGGACAACTTTTTTGAAAAAACTAAATTATAATTTTAATTATCTTCTTCATGTAAACGTGCACTCAGTTGCTTTTCCTCATTAGAGTTTTGGCCCAAAAGAATAAAATTCTACTCTTGAAAAATATGTTTCAAGAACATACAAGTGAAGTACCTAAGGAATGGGGATGGACCAATACCACTTTTTCTTTGTATCGGCCGATCCCGATAGTTTTATTTCCTAATGAGTTTGATAGAAGATCTATACCTCACTGTGTGGAACTGATTGGGAGAACACTTTTAGGTGTAAATAAACACAAACCTCTAAGAATAAATTATTTCAAAATTTAATTTCAAAAAGTGAGAAAAAAATATTGAATAAATGTATAGCCTATTTTATGATCCGTATTTGTTAACAAGTTCATTGTATAATGAAAAATTAACAGCACAGAAATTCCAGTGGAAATCTTTAATGGAAAAGAAGCCATTTCTCTATGCACATTTATTTTTTTACATTGTATCTGGACTGGAAATGGATTAATTTCCCTTATATATATGCAAATAGAAAAGATAGAATAAAACTAGTTATTATTATTAAATATTTAAATTTTAATACACAACAGTTTTTTGATTAAAAAGCATAGAAAATGACTGTTTTAGGCAAGGAATGCCATTTTTTAATCTGCTGATCAAGAAGGCTATTTTCAACGTCAGCGAAATTAGTCGTTCCGCACATCCCTAATTGCGACCAATCTACAAACCTGAATATCAGAGCCAATATTGATCCAGGTAAAGGATCAGTGCATCCCTACAAATAAAAGCAGTTTTATTTCACATGGAGTGGGACGCCTCATAGGGGCAGACATATTAAGATCACATGACCAGCCGAATATGACTTAATTTATCTTGGAAATGCCTCAACGCGGCGGTGCTCAGGAATGTGCGCCCAGCACCATATGTAGAATAAAACAGCTTTTTCTCCAACACTGTTATGACTACAGTAGTGTGTGTACATGATTTTAAAGAATTTTCAATAAAATTACTAATTTCATTCTAGTTAAAAGTTTAGCAAATAACAAAAATGTCACCAAGTGCTGCTTTAAAGAAAATGAAAGTGCGTACGTTCTTGGGCCAGATGACGTGAGGTGCAAACATGAGTGCGAGGTTATGCGCAGACATCTTGTTCTTGTCCTGTTGTTTGGCGGTGTGATAGAGCAGATCTAGCAGTAGTTTAAGCAGTGTGCGGTTAGCGGTGGGCAGCAGCATCAGCAGCAGCTGTAACGCCTCGATTTGACGCTCTTTATCAGGCAAACTCGTCTTATTACCTCGGTCGTCAAACATGGTCAGTTCTGCCAAGAAAAAAGGAAGCGTTGCGGTGAGGTCAAGGAAGGTTTTTGTAGTTTTGTATGCTGCAAGTATTTGAGTATACCTGTAATTTTCAGGTGTGCATGTAAGTGCCTGTGCGTCAGAAGGGGCTCAGGCAGCTCTCCCAGAAAGCTTTTAAGGAGGGTGGCAACATCGTTGGGATGGAAGTCACCGCAGCCAAAGTCAATATCAGCTCCAGTGTTGAGCTGCTCTCTCAGTGTTTGCTGCCTCAGACTGTTCCCAGGAACCCGGAAAAGACCCTCCACATGCAGATCTACAAGTGAATAATCAGTCACACCATTGCTTCATAGGTTCCTTTGCAAAAATCAATGTAATTTCCCAGCAAAAACATAAAACAATGAATATTAAATGATTAACAGACATTAAAAGGATTTTAAAAGACTTACTCAGAGCTGTCTCTGCACATTATAGTTTGCTCTTTCTACTGTTCATTACTTTAAATGATTTACTAATCTTTTTCCACTGCCTTGTTTGTTTGCAGAATTTAAAGAGATTCACTGTTTGCATTAAGCACAATTAAATATGTTTTCCCTTTACCTCAAGGGTACAAGTGAACTTTTTAACATTCGTTTCCTAAGTATCATAGAGTTGATTTACCAGCAATTGCTAGTTGAAATTAGTGTTGGAAACCTTAAAGTACAATAGTTTCAAGTGGCATTGTTTATTAGAATTATAATGAAAAAGTAACACATTTGAAAATTTGTGTCTGCTGTGTCCATTTGAAATATATAATAAAATAAACAGACACTCACTAAAGATCAAGTGAATACAAATCACACTCACTTTTGCTGAGGTAAATGATTAGTTGATATATGTGGGCTATTCCTTCCTCTGTTAGGGGCATACCAAACACAACACCTTTATCTGGTAAATAAAGAAAAGATCATTAGAATCAAAGTTGATAAATATACCACCAAAACACAAAATACTGTCTCTTCATCATGACAGTTATTGTGTTTGCCACCACAGTTCGACATTTTACAGGTTACCCTCAGACGGGCAACGTAAACAGCGCGTGAAAGTTTCAGCGATGGGACAAAGTGCATGAATACTTAATGAGACTTTATATGATTGGTTGTCTGTTCCTTAACAACTTTCTGTAACATTCTAACGCTACATATTTTCACACTGTAAAACTTTGGAACCGCATTACGGGGTTAACCCTGCAAATGCAGTGCTAACCATGCTCCGCAGCAGGGTTTTATAACCCAGGGTAAAAAGTGCTAACCCCCTTTCAAAATTTCAAGTGTGAAACGTTGCTTTCTAAAGCGGGGTTTAGCATGAAGATAACCCGGGGTTTAGTGCAGTGTGAAAAGCCCTTGTGTGATTTTTCGAGATATAGTAGGGCTGCAACACCAATGATCATTTTAGCTTAAACAAAAATGGCTTAGAGGCATCAATTCATTTTTGCAGTGGTGTGTTTTGTGAAAGTATGAGGTCATACTCAGGTGCACAGGTAAATGTCTAAACTTGCAAGGCATTACTGCCTGCCGCACCTCCGCCGGTGCCTTCAGTTGTCCAGCTATGGGATCATCAGCCGGGAGCCTCTCTAGGAAAATCTCTAGGTGGTGGGGCGGTGGTCAGCAACGTCTCCCTGCCACCCCCGCAGCTGGACACCAGATCCTTTCGATTGCTTTCCCATCAAGAAATTCCTACTTTACAGTTGAGACATACCATACAACCAGGGTTCAGCAAACCACCCCCCATAGCAGACCTACCCTATGTCTAAGGCCTCTTATCTGTTAGAAAAAAACAAACTATCAATCTCTGCGTACTACCCGTCCAGTGCCTGTCCTTAAACCAATCCTCCAACAAATCAACTAGGAGAGCGACGTGAGAGGTTTTTGCTTCCTCTGCCATTTCCTTCAGAGACTTCTTCAACGCTGATCAAAAGATAGCAATGTTTCTTATCAGGTGTTGCACTGATGTTCCAATAAACCCTTGACACCCGACCTCCACAGGGTAATTGGCAGCTCTGCATCCATTTTCCCTGCACTTGGCGGCCAGATCAGCCTATTTTACCTTCTTCCTCTTATAGGCTGCCCCAAGTCCCTCTTCCCATGGGACAGTAAGTTCAATCATTATGACTTTCCAAGCTGATGCTGAACATAACAATATTTCCAGCCTCAAGGAGGTAATGGCGATCTTAGAAGGACATTTTTGCTGCTGACCAAGGTCAACCACCCTTAACCAATCACTTCTATGTGCCAGGATTGACCTTTCCTCCATCCGTTTAGTACCTTGTGCAGCACCTCCGTTTTTAACAAACTCAATGCACTTTCTCTGAGGAGCATGATGGCCTTTGTTGGTCTTTATTCTACACACCTCAAATATCTCAGCCAGCTTTTGCAGAACCTGATCATGCCGCAACAAGTCCAGTCCTTGTGCCAAGGCGGTCTTGCACTTGTTCTTGTGACATCACAGAGGGGACAACACTCCACTTTACCATACCATAACCTAAGAATTATTTTTAGTTAAATAAGCCAACCCCAGTACAAAGCCTTGACTGAAAGTTTGAACTAGTTATATAAGGTTGATGGTTATTCAGACATTAGAGTTAGACAAATAGCTAGCTAGATAGT
The DNA here is from genome assembly GCA_032164185.1 of Moxostoma hubbsi. Lineage (NCBI taxonomy): Eukaryota > Metazoa > Chordata > Actinopteri > Cypriniformes > Catostomidae > Moxostoma > Moxostoma hubbsi. The sequence continues at coordinate 5,452,526 of JAVLUX010000048.1, forward strand.
CATATAAAACATCAGACAAACAGACAGTTAACCCATTGGATTAGAAGGATGGATTTATGGACAGTTAACCCATTTGATTAGATTAGACGAATGGATGGAATGTTAACCCATTGGATTAGATCGGCTGGACGGATGGATGGACAGTTAACCCATTGGATTAGATCGGATGGATGGACAGCAACCCATTGGATTAGATCAGAAGGACGGATGGATGGACAGTTAACCCACTGGACGGACGAATGGATGAATCCATGGGTAAATGGCACCTTGTGGAACCAACAGAGAGAGGCACAAAATCACTGCCAATCTCTTGGCAACAGTAACTCGATGGTGGAATGAATTTCCCCAACTCCATCAGTGAAGCAGTCTCCCTCTCCATCTTAAAAAAATGACTAAAGTCAAATTTTTTTCCATGAGCACTAGACCTACACTCATAATAAAAAAAATAATAATAATAAAAATTGTTGCACTCTAATCAAGACTTGTGTCTCTGCAGAATAAAAATAGGTGTTTACAAACCGGAATGGACATTTTTTTACCGCTTTACACAATTTGTCTACTACATTGAGATTCCCTACTTTCATTGGATAGTTGAAAAACTCCTATGCAAACAACCATGCTACAACAGAAAATAAGTCAAGCAAAAGGGATGCAGTCAATAAAAATTTGCGACAACTCCCAACAATCATCAGACCTTTGCGTTTAAGGAAGTTGAAGGAGCGGAAAAATCCTCCTGCCATGGTGCCGTTGGGAGTCTTGGGTTCCTCATCCTCCAGTAACTGGGAGAATTCAGCACCAGGGAGGTCAATGAGCCGTGTGATGTTACTCAGCACCAGCTCGGTGAAGGCTTCAGGATGCTCATGACGCAGTTTCTCCACAAAGAAGTCTGGATTGAAGATGATGGGCAGCCGGCCATCACCAATGCTGCCTGATTCTGCATCCTGACTGATCACAACATTGCACACTGTGCCCCTGTAAAAATATGCAGATATACAATACATACATGGTGTGTGTGTGTATAAATATAAATTATATACACACACACACACACACACACACACACACACACACACACACACACACACACACACACACACACACACACACACACACACACACACACACACACACACCCCGATTGGCCACATCTTTAAAACCACCAGCCTAATATTGTGTCACCTATTGTGTCAATTATCCTTGTGCCACCAAAACAGCATCAACCCACATCTCAGAATAGCATTTTGAGATGCTATTCTTCTCATCTCAATTGTATGGTGCGGTTATCTGGGTTACTGTAGACTTTGTCAGTTCGAACAAGTTTGCCATTCTCTGTTGACCTCCCTCATCAACAAGGCGTTTCCATCTGCAGAACTGCCCCTTACTGGATGTTTTTTGTTTTTGGCACCATTCTGATTAAATTCTAGAGACTGTTGTGTCTGAAAATCCGCATTTACAGAAATACTCAAACCAGCATGTCTGGCACCAACAAACATCCATGCGATTATCTAATTAGCCAATCGTGTGGCAGCAGTGCATAAAATCATGCAGATACAGGTCAGGAGTTTCAGTTAATGTTCACATCAACCATCAGAATGGGAAAAAAATTTATCTCAGTGATTTGGACAATGGCATGATTGTTGGTGCCAGATGGGCTGGTTTGAGTATTTCTGTAACTGCTGATTTCCTGGGATTTTCACACACAACAGTCTCTAGAATTTACTCAAAATGGTGCCAAAAACAAAAAACATCCAGTGAGCGGCAGTTCTATTGATGGATAGGGCGGTTGTGGCTTAGTTGGTAGAGCGGGTTGGCCACTAATCGCAGGATTGGTGGTTTGAATCCTGGCCCACATGACTCCACATGCCGAAGCGTCCTTGGGCAAGACACTGAACCCCAAGTTGCTCCCAAAGGCAGGCGCCTTGCATGGCAGCTCTGCCGTCATTGGTGTATGAATGGGTGAATGTTTCACACTGTAAAGCGCTTTGAATATCATTACGGTTAAAAAGGCGCTATATAAGTGCAGACCTTGTTGATGAGAAAGGTCAACGGAGAATGTCCAGACTGGGTCAAACTGGCAAAGTCTACGGTAACTCAGATAACCGCACCATACAATTGAGATGGGAAGAATATAATCTCAGGATGCTATTCTGAGATACGGGTTGGCGATGTTTTGGTGGCACGATGGGGACCTTCACAATATTAGGCTGGTGGTTTTAATGTTGTGTCTGATCGGTAATATATATATATATATATAGCTAATTTGGTACTAGAAAATCACTTGCCATTATATCAAACACAGCTGAAAGATATTTGGTTCATTAAATTAAGCTTAACATTGTCTTTGTTTTTCTTTTTGAGTTGCCACATTATGCAATAGACTGGCATGTCTTCAGGTCAATATTAGGTCAAAAATGGCAAAAACATTGCAAATGGCAGGAAACAGCTTTCTCTAGAAACTCATCAGTCAATCATTGTTTTGAGGAATGAAGGTTATACAATGCATGAAAGATTTTATTCAAAAGGTGTGCACTACAGTTTTCAAAGACAAAGGACAACTGGCTCTAACAAGGACAGAAAGAGATGTGGAAGGCAAGAAGATAAACAAGACGATAAGCACATCAGAGTCTCTAGTTTGTAGGGCTGGGTATTGAGTTTGATACATTTTAGGCACGACCGAATTGCCTCTAAACAATCGAGTATCGGAAAATGTCTTGTCGTTCGGTACCAAATTCCGATACCTAAGGGGTTAGTCTCGTCAACGTCAGTGATAAGCATGTAGCATGCTAGACGTTCCCAAATCTAAAAGTGCTGGTGATTGGCTGTGTTTAGGCATCAAGGAAAAACACTAGTATCAGAAAATGGTTTGAGTTCCAGGGCTGAGAATGAATGTTATCAGTAACATTGCTAACACTGTTCTACATTACAGAGAAATACTAAACCGAAATAATGAGCCTTTAAAATATCATTTTTACAAGCGCACGCACGAAGCAAGCCGCAGCAACACAGGGAAAATCGGCAATGATCCTGAATGTGTCGGAAAACCAGCAAGAGACTGTCTTAACACTTTGTTATTTTATATAGAGAAATGCACATTCGGGTTGAGCAAACAGACGATGATCTCGGGATCAATGATGGTCAGAGTGATCACCAATAACGGATACCTTTGACCATGTCATGATGATATTTGGCTCGTTTCCCCATTAATCTATTAAATTATTATTATTAGACTATTATTATTATTATCATCAAATTAATATAACAAATCATTTGCCCGTAGACACAAAGACAAGCATTTGAAGAAACACTCTTTATTATATTAAGTACAGATGACCATGTTTACTGAAAATTTTCCCATACCTAGCATCCAAGCAGCAGTTCATCGTTTTCATGCAGAATTTGTTTTTTTTTACTCAACCAAAGTATCAAAAAAAGTATCGTTTTAGGTATTGAAGTCAAGGTATCGGTATCAAACTTTTTTTTGACAATACCCAGCACTACTAGTTTGAGAAATAGACACCTCACATGTCCTCAGCTGACAGCTTCATTGAATTCTACCCGCTTAACACCAGTTTCATGTACAACAGTAAAGAGAAGTCTCAGGGGTGCAGGACTTATGGGAAGAATTGCAAAGAAAAAGCCACTTTTGAAACAGAAAAACAAAAAGAAAAGGTTAGAGTGGGCAAAGAAACAAGACATTGGACAACAGATAATAGTGTTATGGATCTAAACCCCATTGAGCTTTTTTTGGGATCAGCTAGACTGTAAGGTGCGTGAGAAGTGCCCAACAAGACTGTCACATCTATGGCAAGAGCTACAGGAAGTGTGGGGTGAAATATCACCTGAGTATCTGGACAAACTGACAGCTAGAATGTCAAAGATCTGCAAAGAGGTCATTGCTGCACGTGGAGTTTTTTTTTTAATTTTATTTTATTTTTAAGTTGATAGGAGCTGCAATTTCATGACGCCTGTTTACATAGAAAAATATCTGCCATAACTGCCCAAGAGCATTCCAGAAATAACCTCTCAGTGGACTGACTTAAAAAGAGACTTTTTTGAAAGGATCCAGAAATACATTTGGACCGTGCAAATTCCTTTGTTTTTGTTTTCATTCAATACATTACACAGCTGTCACACGATTGGCTGATTAGATGATCGCAAGAAGTAGATGTGTACCTAATAAAGTGGCCGGTGAGTGTATATAATAAAACGGAAGAACCACGGTACAGTTGTGGCATTACCGTGGTGGTACGTTATGTATGTATACAATACATTAGCTTCGAATGATTACCACATTAATGTACAATAAACCTCAAAGAATACCAGGCATACCATGGTGTATGTCCTTCTACTTTTAGTTAGTTAAATAAATACAGTTAGTATGTTTTTTGTTTTTTTTTTTGCCGTAAATACGGTTATTAAGGTAAAATGTGTGTAACTTAAGGATAATCAGCTGATTTGCCATTTGTACTTCATACTTGAATGGTTAGAAACAAACAACAGTAGCTCTCTCGGCAACCGTTGCACTCGGTTTTACTACCCAGTAATTTACTTTCACTTTTGAAAAAGTACGCTTTTTTCAAAGGAAAAATTGTTACCTTCTGTCTCGTTTATTTACATCGGTGTCTTTCTCCGCGGCCATCTTTCATCTTCCGTTTGAATCTGCCGCTACTGAGGCGTCAACCGCTGCTTAATCATGATTGGCCAACAACCAATAAATAGGAGGAGCTACAAGGCAAGACTGGTTTCCTTGGCGCTGATTGGTCTATTCAAATATTTCAGAAAGCTGTCCGCGAAAGGTGCTACAGTGCTGAGAAGTTTTGTAAAATTGCTTGTTTTCACTCTCCACGCTTTAAAAACTAAAAATATTTAATTATGTTTTACTGTTAAAAACCCCTTTTTCTTTCAATCAAAATTAAAAATGTATTTCCTTTATTCTAACAAAAAAATTGACAGGTTTTAAAATCCTTTATTAGCAATAGCTGCTCAAGTTTCCAGAAAAAAATATTCAACAATTATATTATGCAAAATATAGTGTATATAAAAGAATGGGTAAAAATTACCATGTTTTCACTAAACCACAGCAAGGATTTTATAAATATGCATTCGGAAGACAAATCCACATTACACAAATAATCACAAACATTTTTAGTAATGCATTTCAAAACATTTGAAAAGTTAAACCATTACCATCATTTTCATCAGTGATATTCATAGACAAATGTGTGTATACAATATTAATTAGCAATCTATTACAAAATAAAATTAATTAAATGGCAATATCTTAACATTAAAAATTGCAGTAGGCTGAATCGTAACAGTTAAATTGAATTCTGCAATTTATTTTCATAATTCAGATTCAGAGCATTTTAGGTTGAACTGACTTTAAAATATGTCATTACAATATACATATATATAAACATTGCAGAAAACATGGTAAGCCCAGTGATATAACTTATTGCAAAATCTCAACATAATTTAAACTTTAAATTGATATTTCAAACACCAAAATGAAAATTCTCTCATCATTAACTCACCCTCATGCCATCCCAGATGTGTATGAATTTCTTTATTCAGCAGAAAACAAATAAAAACTTTGGAGCTCCAAAAAGCACATAAAGTCAGCAAGAAAGTAATCCTTATGACTCCAGTGGTTGAATCCATGTCTTCAGAAATGATATGATAGTTGTGCATGAGAAACAGATCAGTATTTAAGTCCTTTTTTACCGTAAATCTCCACTTTCATTTCCTTATTCTTCTTTTGTTTTTGGCAATTCTTTGTGCATATCACCACCTACTGGACAGGGAGGATCATTTATATTAAAAAAGGGCTTAAATATTGATCTGTTTCTCACCACACTAATCATATTGCTTAAGAAGACATGGATTTAACCACTGGAGTCAAATGGATTACTTGGATTTATGTGCTTTCTGACATGAGGGTGAATCATGAGAAAAAAAATATTTTTGGGTGAACTGTCACTTTAAAAGACGTCCCGATCATCCTTAGCGTGTAAAATAACATGTCATGCTTAGAGTGCACCTATTCAGGTGTACATTGTCAGTATTTCTTGTAGGTAAAAGATGGAGGCAGTCATTGGATCAATGTCACAACTGTCAGACTGTTTTGCTTCCAGAAGGTTCAGCATAGGGCATCATCAATCTAAAAGACGTGGTCAAACAATTGCATAGACTCTATGATGGTCTCATCCTAAAAAAAAAAAGTTGACAAAAAGGCCAAGCGAAACACAAATAATGTTTTACATAGCAAGTTAGACACCATGAACAGAAAAAGATATATAATATATATATCTATAATTGATTGTCATCCTTTTACCTTTTGACATGACTCCAGGAATTCCTCCATAGTGACAATGCCATCATTATTGCGATCCATTTTCTGAAAGAATAAAAAACATGAATGTTTGCTTTGAAAACTATTGTCACAGAAAAGTGGCAAGCTGGGATCAACGATTGTACATAAGTGTGCACCCCAGTCTCATGATTACGTTATTATGGCAACAATTTTGTAGAATGGCTGCAGTTTCCCAGTGAAATGTCCAGAGGGGGCGCCATAACCGAGTGAAATGGAGTCGTAATCAGACAATATTTTAAGGTGACCATTAAATGGAGGTTTTAATGAGTAAAATATGCCCCTGTAGCCTAAAACTTTAACCTAAACCTAACCGATAGTGTCCAAAAACAAAAAGAGAAATGAAAAGCATATTTTCTAAAGCAACCACATCATTTTGTGTCACTTCTATGACACGATCGTCTAACGTACCAGCTTGCGTGCTTGACTGGTCTCGAACCGTGGTCGTCCGAGTCCAAAGTCAAACACTCTGTGAGGTGAGTTGCCGCGGAAGCTAATCGCATTGGAAAACGCGTGTAAATGTAAATTCATAATACAAACGTTAAATTGTATAGTTTTTCAAATTATGTGTTTTAGTAAGTGTTTCAAAATCATAATGTAGCTGTGTGTGAGTAATAGAGTGAAAAATAAGTGATTACAAATTCATAATCAGCCATTGTAGTCGTGATTTGTGTGAAAGTGAATAAAACGCACAGTTGTGGCAGCACCTCTAGTGTTCATTTCACCAGAATGCCGCACCAAAATGTAGAATATGGCACGTAAAAGTCAGTTTAGTTATAACTATTATACACAATTAAGTTATAGTAACATTCATACTATGAGAGTAAGTTGCAAGTGTCTGCGTGTGTTCACAAAGAGTGGAAAGGGATTTAGAAACAAAGTGAGATAAAACATTTGATCATTACCTGGAAGAAACTCTCTACATGTTCTCTGGGAGCGCTGTCCTTCATACATGGATTTGTGCATTTCCCCATCATATCATATATAGACTTCATAATATCATTCATCTCCTGAAAGAGACAAAAAGAAGAAATGGACACGCCTCTTGTGTTCTATGTAACTATTATAGTCATTAAACCCACTTTTACAGGAATATACTTACAATGGGATTCTATGGGGCAAGGCATTGCAGTAGAATAAACGTTCAAATAAATTTTCAAAAGTATAGCTACAAGACTTCAACACTACATGTGTTAATATCAGACAAATGAACCTAACTAATTAAACTAACCTTGTCTGTGTAAAGTTATATCCAGTTTACATTGAAAATGACCATTTAAACCCACAAACCGCGGCAGTACAGAGGTGAAATGTCCACTAGGTGGCACTAAAAGCAAGTACAATTTTCTATTAGCTATTTAGTATTTAGTTAATCGAGTTTTAAATCAACAAAACTGACCTCCCTAACCTAAATCTTAAACTTAAACCTAACCGATAGTGTTATAAAAGAAAATGTGAGATGAAATACAATTCCTGAAGCAGCCACGTCATTTTGTGGTGCTTCTTTGACACTTTCGGCTCACATGTCGACTCATGTGGTCTTCAGGATCCGTACCCTGGACATTTATATCACAAGTGCAACGCTCTGTCAGTTGAGCTACCTCACAATTTCATCATGACTGAACAAGCTTGTAAATGTAGTTGATTATGTAATGCTAATGCTAACTTACAAGTCACACACTATAGTAAAAGTGTTTAGATGTCATAAGATAGTATCTTGTGAGGAACAGGGCGAAAAGTAATTGTTTGTAAACTGATAATGTGCCGTTTTACTCATGATTTGTGTGAAAGTGAATAAAAGTCATTGTTGTTGTTGTAGCGCCTCTAGTGTTCATTTCACCAGTAGACTGCTGTGATATGTACAATGAGCCACGTATAATATATTTTGTAAAACTTTAGTTATATTAATGTGATTCTATGAGACTATGTTGCTTTTGTATGACATGCTACCAGAAAGGTGATGAATCAGCAAAGTTCTTTTCAACAGTCCATATCTATAGCACTGTACCTCTTTAGTGATGCAGCCATCCTTATTGAGATCATACAGACTAAACGCCCAGCACAGTCTGTCAGTGACCGTTCCACGTAAAATGATTGACATGCCAATTATAAAGTCCTGAAGCCAATGACAGATAAAAGACCAGAACATTTTAAATCTAAAGTCATTTAAATATGTAACACTTTTAGCACAAAATATGACAAAAATCTATGAAAATAGTTCATGCCCCTGCTGTTCTCAAGTTATGTTTCCATAATTGGGATTTAAATAAATGAAACATTCCTAATAAAGTATTAAATACATGACATTGTAATATGTAATTGTACAATATGCTTTATTTCCAACAACTTAAAGTCTCATATTAATTAATGGAAAAGGTGTGGGTGAAAAACAGATAAATATTCAAGTCCTTTTTTACTTCCCTGCCCAGCAGGTGGTGATATGCGCGAAAAACACAAATCACCAAAAAAGTGGAGATTAATAGTAAAAAAGGACTTAAATATTGATCTGTTTTGCACTCCCACATTTCATGTCGCTTCTGAAAACATGGATTTAACCGCAGGAGTCATATGGATTACTTTTATGTTTCCTTTAAGTGCTTTTTGGAGCTTCAAAGTTCTGGTCACCATTCACTTGCATTATAAGGATCTACAGAGCTGAAATAGTCTTCTAAATATCTTAATTTGTGTTCTGATGAAGAAAGAAAGTCATACACATCTGGGACGGCATGAGAGTGAGTAAATGATGAGATAATTTTCATTTTTGGTTGAACTGTCCCTTTAAGTATGTGAACTAAAGTAAACTCACCTCAAAATTCACTGTTCCATTCTTGTGTCTGTCAAAAGCCTCAAACAGGAAATGAGCATATGTGCTAGAATCTTCAAAGGAGTACACAAATGTAAAGAAAACCTTTAAAATAAACTTGCATATTTTTCAGTAGACAACACAAAGAAATGAGTAGAAACAGTGTGTTGACATCAATGAGTTTTCCTTTTTATCCAAATGGTATAATCAGGGATGTTGATTGAAAGAGTTAATTTAGTGTGATGAATTGTATGAAAAATAACATGCTAAAATTGTACAAAATAAATCATGCCCCAGACTTGTACTTATTTCTGTTATAACTATGTCCAAAAATGTTCGTACTATCAGAGCGCAAATAAAGTTTGATGAACTGCAGTGATGTTTCTACAAATGACTACAGGTTTCAGTAGGGGGCAGTCAGCGCAACTCCAGCTGTACAAAAAAACATGCACTGTCAAACCAACGAGAGCAACAGGCAGCACAACCTTTCACAACCTTTCACAGCTTGAAATGCTCTTGTGTGCGTTGACACCTGGACTGAGCTTAGTAGCATGCAGGGCTCTCAAGACCCATTTCTACAAGTTTTAAACTGTAACGTACATGTTCTCCCTAATGGCCAGTTGGGGCCACTAGTCATTTTGGAATATACTTTTGAAGTCCAACATGACTACCGCCCATACTGGCCACTAGGGAGCACACATCCATTACACAAACCATGTTTAATTTGACAGCATCCTAAAAACACTGCATTCATGTTTAGAGATGCTGAAAACTAGCGAGACGCTAAAAGCATTCGTCTGATGATAAATATAGCCCATCAATTAAAACTAGTGCACATTGAAGTAGGCCAACAATAATGTTATGTTCAATGGCAATGGTAAGTATTGTCTAAATGCTTAACTTACCTGCTCCCACAATAAATGCAATTGATTACAAATTTTATTCGATTGACAGCCTTAACATAACATGTTAACAAGTACAGCCTATTTCAGAGACAACTTTGAAAACAAAGCAGAAAATGGTTGCGCTTGATCGGAAATGTTTGTACTAATGGAGTCAAAGGTTGAACACTTGCATCAGGTAACACAACATGTACTTACCTCCCTGAGGAAAAAAGTGAGAGAAGATTAACTGAAAGGTCTCTTCATTTACTACTCCCGTGGGACATTCCTACAGTACAACAAAATACTCATGCACAGACACATACATGGACACACAACACACACACAAAGAAATAAACAACTTAGTGAGGGTTTAATCATGGAAACAGTTTTTTGACTGCTCTTAAAGGATAGAGCAGTGCAAACCAAACACCAAACTCACAAAGGGTTTCTACTTGGCAAAAACAGCATATTTACTTCTAAAGCTTTGTTCATGTTGCACACAAATTGTATTTGATTTTTTTTTTTTTATCCAAACTTTAGAACTAGCTGTGTGAATGTTGCGGTGAATGTTCATGTCCTGAAAATAATCCACATTGTCCTTTTCATGTCACATCCATTCTGATCTATGGCTAGCGAGATGCTACATTAGCAAAGAAGTAAATATTAATGCTGTTTTAGTCTCAGGACTGACATGGTTAGGGTTAGAAGTACATATATTAATGTGATTACTTCTCAAATGTTACCTAAAATCCTGAAAATGCCTTTCACATGACATCCATTCAAAGAAGTCAAACAAAAAATGCAATTTTGCTCACAGTACTGTTGTGCTTGCGCATGTGTGTGACTGTAGTTCCAACTTCGGCCACTGGGGGCAGGTCGGCCAGTCAGAAAGCACTGACTGATTTAAGCTAACAAAACACTCAACCTCATGTTGCAGATTTTCCTGTGTCATGAAAAGCTAAAATACAACTGTTTTAGAGTCAGAAAGCTTAAATAACAAAATAAATGGACTTTAGGCAGAGACATATTTCAACAATTGTTATAAATTAGCTTGATTAATTATTTAACACAGTCAATCATGCCCCCATAATTCTATAGTAAGCATTGATGTTTTTTGCAGTCTTCAGTCAGCAGGGGGCTATATTAATTTGGTCTGTAACTACAACCTCTAGGGCTGTACAGGCAAAGCGCCTCGTCATATCAGCAGGCAGCATGAAATGAAAACTTTTGCGTTCAAATACAGTTGAGCAGAGCACAATAGAATGCAGGGATCTTGAGACATGTTTTTTCAAAGTTTTAATCTACTTTTAACTCGACACAGTGACTTAAAATGCGTGTTTATGGCGTAAGATGCTGAAACACCATGCAACCAAAGTCAGATGTTTCAAGAACATCCGTCTGATGCACGTGTACAGACTACATAGACAAACGTTTTTATTAGCACAGAAAGAGCGCGTCATGAGAAAGTGACGACTCAAGTGAAAATGTATTACTGTCAAGAGTAGGCCAAAGGGGGACTGGGTAGCTCAGCGAGTAAAGACGCTGACTATCACACCTGGAGTCATGAGTTCCAATCCAGGGTGTGCTGAGTGACTCCAGCCAGGTCTCCTAAGCAACCAAATTGGCCCGGTTGCTAGGTAGGGTAAAGTCACATGGGGTAACCTCGTCGTGGTCGCTATAATGTGGTTCTCGCTCTCGGTGGAGCACGTGGTGAGTTGTGTGTGGATGCTGCGGAGAACAGCGTGAAGCCTCCACATACACTATGTCTCCGCGGTAACACGCTCAACAAGCCACATGATAAGATGCGCGGATTGACAGTCACTATGCTACCACAAGGATTTAGAGTGCAGTTAGAGTGCATAAATTATTATATTTTAAATCATCTTTATTTGGGGGCCTTTCTCAGAACATATTGATATATACGATTAATTGTAATTAATTATATGAATAATCGCCATATCATGTACTTAATTCAATTATACATTTTTAATCGATTGCCAGCCATTTCATAAATTAGGGCTGTCGATTTAATGTGTTAATTCAGAGTTATTAATTTTATCAAAATAAAAAATATGTGTAAAAACAAATAGCAATTAATCATGTCCCCGGACCATAATAAGGAAGAAATTCAAGCTTGAAGTACCACCTGTTTTCTCCAGGGGGCAGTAAGCGAAACTTCAGCTGTATAGGCAAGGCTTATATGAAACATGTCAAACACAGTGCATTTGTTTGTTAAGCCAGTGGTTCTGGACAACTACTCTTCATTTTCTCTCAAAAGCCTTTTATATTTGCAAATCCCTTTCTGTCTGTTTGAGTCGAGTTTTCCTTTGCGAAGCGGATTGTGTTTGTTTGCAAAGCGTTCTATTTGTTTGTTTACTTATGGCAGAAATCTGGTTCCATAAACACGCAGCTAATACAGAGAACAAAACAACTCTTCAGCAGACAGCGTAACACAAGGATGCGTTCATGCGTTCAAAACACAGTTTGTTGGAGCTCAAATCAAATTGAATTATTGTTATATGAGGGGCTTTCTCAGCAAATATTTGTATACGCGATTAAATGCGATTAATCGTGATTAATTAATCGGGACACCATGTAATTAATTTGATTAAAATTTTTATAAATACCTATTGTTAAGTCATTTGAACAGCCCACTAGTACTGGTAAGGACCCTCACAATGAGATGTTAACAGTCAAAGAATAATGAGGCCACATGATGAGCACATTTCTTACATTTTTGAAATTTCTGTATAGGACCTGCAGCTCATTTCTGCTGAATTTGGTCTGTTCCATGAGTTTTTCCAGACCCTCTGGCCTGTAGCAGACAGTGGCGAGTTCAAAATCGTCCTCTATGCTGTCTATACAAGATAACAGAGATAAAGACATTCAAACACAAACTGACAGACAGATCGGAATGAACTAGCAACTGAAGCCATGCATGTATACACCTGTACTTATTTACTGTACACTAAATCACATACATTTACACTAAAAGGAGGAAAGCAAATAACAGACAGTTGGTCACTTGCTTTGCCTGACAATTGGTTTGGGGTCCAAATGACAGCAGGGCAGAAGTTTGAGGAAACGCTGTTTGAAGTTCTTTTTCCTCTGGCCTGAAGGAGGGTTACCTGCAAATCACAGAGAACATAAAGCAAACTGATGACTATGCAAAAGCGCTTTGTATATCATTTAAATTGTATTACGAGGAAATAAAACTATTAACAAAACAGCCCCAGTCACAGTCAGCTCGCACAGTTTGTTGGTCTGATTTTCGTTCAAGAAATGAATCGGATCACTGCATTTCCAGAGAGAATGCGATGGCACACTCTTTCTTTGACCCTTTTGAGTTTGCTGGAGGAAACAGCAGTGCATGAAAGGCAGCAAAAGTGTTAAAGTTCTAGGGAAGCTTTGATTTTAGGTTTGGATTGTGTAAATGAAATGCTGAATCAGTTAATCTTAAAATTCTTGAATGTCTAAAGTCAAATTGTAGAGAAAAGGTTGAATGTTGGCTTGCTTAACGAAGCCTTGTCTGAAAAAAAAAGTGTATTTGTTAAATAGCATTAACATATAGGGTTTGATAGAAAGACAGATCGAGTATCAAAAGGAATATCAATACAGTGCCGCCAATCTCATTTAGCCTTCCATGAATACTTTGTTTTATTTTGCTTTAATACTGTGACGACAAGTTGCCGTTGTACCTTTCAGCGTTGCCCTGGGCAATGTCGATCAGCCACAACAACGTCAGCCAACCTGATACGAATGGAAAAGTATGAATGGTTTTCTCACAGTTGTCTGTCTACATCCAGCGGGGAGGGAAAAGTCTTTCAACATCCAAAAAAATGACACACTTCACCTTTGAATCAGTTTATTAAGTTGGCACTGAGCTTTATGTGCATGTCAATCTTTAAAATACACAGAGCAAAATGGTACTTAAGAGCTGTGAATCATTTTGCACACCTGTACCGCCATAGTGCATTTATCCTGGGATGCAAAACAAACAAAACCAATGTTGTGCACAGGTGCATGCAGACAGTTCAACTGTTGTGAAAACGTTCTGTAACTGCATACTACATATATTTGCACCCATTCAAACCAGAGTCCCGCATACAGAGAACAAATGATGCTTTGCCAAATTATGCATTCAAAGGTTAATCTTCTACTATTATGCAAAGGTTGCCCTTTAAGTCAGAATAAAATCAAATCAAAAATCAAAAGTAAACCCTGTTTACTTTTTAAAGAGACAGTTCACCGAAAAATCATTTACTCATTACGGTGTATGACACAAATGAAGATTTTAGAAGAATATTTCAGCTCTGTAGATCCATACTATGCAAGTGAATGTTGACCAAAACTTTGAAGCTTCAAAAAGCACATAAAGGCAGCTAAGAAGTAATCATTACGACTGCAGTTGTTTAATCCGTGTCTACAGAAGAAATTAGATAGTTGTGTGGGGGAGAAACAGATCAATATTTACATAGTTTTTACTATAAATCTCCACCTTTGACCAGACCCAACCAGTAAATGGTGATTTGCATGAAAGAAAGTGAAAGTGAAATGTGGAAGTAAAAGTGAAAGTGGAGATTTATTGGGGCATCAGCCCCTTCCCTGGGCTGATGCCACCAAGCCCTCCTATCCAACCAACTGCCAAATAGAGACCACTTTTCAGTATCCAACTGCAAATATCTTGTTTCACTCTGAAATATGCAGAGTTGGGTGTAATCTGACTACAAAGCAATTAGTTACTGTACTCTAATTACTATTGAGTCAAAAAGCAGTTTATCACATTACATATTAAATCCTAGTAATCAGATTACAGTGATTGTCTTTCATTTAAATACCTTTATTATTGTAGAATGTAAAACATGAATTATGTTCATATGTACATCTCTTTGAGTTTTTGTGACAGCTGAAGGGCATATGCCCCCTAATAAGTCATTGTAACGGAGCAATGTGTTCAGTGTATGACTTGTGTATGACAATGAACAAGTAGAAAAAGCAGACATTATTTTAAATTTGTTGAGCAAAAAAATGTAAACAAGTGAAAATTGAATTAGAAACTCATAAAAGTAATTAGTGATGTTACTTATAACTAAAGCATCTATCGTTTTTTTTACTTTTATCAAAAAACATACCCTTTGCAAGTACGAGATCGCAAACGTTTCTAGCTAAACAAGCTCGATTTTCTGCATTCCAAAATGTGTGTCAGATTGCAATTCATAATAATAACATATTCATAAATATGCGTTGCATTCTCAGCATTGCCACAAGGGGCACTAAAGCAGAGATTAGTTTAACTGTCCGCTTCAGTGGTCAACTACTGTCACGGCGAACCGACGGTCAGAATATTGCTGAGCAAGTAAAGTCAACATATTTAAATAGCAACATACTTCACTAACACATTCAGTTTAATGGCCCAGACTTTTAAAGATAACTCTATCGCCCCCTTGAGTACTGAGGTTGATGTTTAACCAGACAGGGAGTTGGCAATATGTTGCCAATCAATTGCGTCTGTTTACGTGCATTTGTTTGAAGTATGTTTTCTGGAGTTAATGCAGCTTATTAAATATTTTATGCTCCACATAATGCACTTACGTGTGATAATAACTGTATGTGACATAAAGGTGGCATGCATGGACAAATTTGCACACACATGCATGTAAAGCATGACCAATGTCAGCAGTTTAAATATGAATGTTGACCAAATGTACCTGTACACACACGGAACACTGACTAATTTATGGTACTTGCTAGAGCCTATTATTTATGAATTATCTCTCGGGTGGTAACCTCAAGCGGACATTTTTTGTACCTATCTAGTTCAACTTTATACTTGTTTTGGGTACATAAATATACCCCAAAGACCTGTTGTGTACATTTAAAAGTACATTTATATGTTATATTCAATGGGAACAAAAAAATCATATTTTTTTTGTCTCTTTAACCCTTGTGCGTCAAAAAGTTACTCAGAGGTCCAAAAAACATATAATATAACATATTATATATTCATATTATTTTCCACTTTCGCTAAGTTATTTTTTTACCAACATCAGTCCTGATCATAACTACCAAATATTCATTCATTTTCATGATTTTAACCCTTTAAGTGCCAGTTTGTTTACATAATGCCACTGTTGATTTTTATGAAAAAAGAAAAAACACAAAAAAAGGGGATATACTAAAGGGGATTTTTTTTTTTGGTGCGGTGTCATATTTAATAAAATTAATTCAAATATTAATTCAGCTTCAGGATTTAACCCTTGAAATGCCAGTTTGTTTACATAATGCCACTGTTTTTTTTTTACACACACACAAATTTCTCATTACACACATACAAAACACACTCTGACATCCATACCAACACACCCACACAATTTTATCTGCATCATTTATTCAGTTGGTTATAATCCAGCAAACAGAAAACAGGTAAAAAGTATGTATTTGCTCCACAGGCTAAACATGAGAAAAATGGCGCCATCTGGTGGAAAATATTTAAACGTTTCATTTTGAAGACGGCACCAGAATGAAAGCATTATATCATACAATTCATGATTTTATGCTTTAATGGCACAGTTTTAATGGGTTTCAATGGGGACGTTTTGTCCTGAAGGTCTTGAGTGTAAATATTTTGTGTACACAGTGTATTATAGATGTATTTTAAAAAATACACATCTTTGAAAAAATTTATGCTGTTGGCATTAACACAGCCAAAATTATCGAAAAAACAAAAATGAAAAAGACAAAAATGTTCCGAAGGTCACAAAAGTTTTAGGGTACTTTTAAGGGTACCTTTTGTTTTGACCACTTATTTTCCAACACTTTAGGGCCCACATTATACATTTCTGTTTTTTTTTCTTCTAAAATATTGTTTTTAATTTAAATTTTACAACTTGCATGAATCATGAAAGTAACAGTAAAAAGAATATTTGGTAACTTTGGTAAATGCTTTTATTTCCCCCAAGGTGGATATACTGTCATTATCAAAAAAGAACCAGGGTATGCTATCTTTCCAGACATACTAATATACCTTTGAATCATCTTGGTGTACATTGTAAATACCAAGGCATACAGATATGGTACAGTAATCATTAAGTACTATTGTACCTGTATTTATCAAAGTACCTGTTTTACTATATGATATTGTGCTATGATACTCCCACAGCACTTTTTGAAAGGGATGAATTAACAACATCGCACATATGGAGAGAATTCAGAAGAAAATAAAAACTATAGTATTTCAAATGTATTCTAGAAACATAACCTAAGGCATACAGCTGGTGACACTGACAAAGAGGACATTTCTATACAAAACAAAACTTCATAAATTATCTAAGTAATATTATAAAGGCCTTTGTTACGAATTGATTTGAGAATAGACTATTCTGCTGATAAGCCCACCTTGGACATGGCCATGGCAAACAGTTGTTTACTGCAAATTATTTAGGCCTATTGTTTGAGATAAAAGAGAGAGAGAAATTACTAGAGAGTATTTCATAAAATAGCCTAGGTCATTTTTGAACCCAAACAACAGGAATAAAGAAATGAATAGGAAAAAACAATCATTTACATTTTTATTAAAAAGACAAAATCAATCCTATTAGGATGTGTTAATGTTGTTCACACCAAACGTGTTTTTGTTTGTGTTTGCACTGTTTCAATTGTTTTTCTATGTAAACGTGTTGAACGTACATCTCCCTATTTTTATTTTTTTTTCAGCGTTTCGAGCTGAATTGCTGTGTTTTTTTAGATGCCTTGTCAAGTAAGAATGCACGTTAATAACTTAGTAGCAGCATAATGGAGTTTTTTTTATTATTAATATTATTTATTTAAAGCAGGGGCATTTTAAAAGACAATACAGTAGTTTTTATAATAAAAAGTGGTAAAAAAAATTATTATGTAAGAAGAATGATTTTCCTGTATAATTCATGGTAAAAATGTGCATTATGTTTAAGAAGAGAGTAAATGTACTTTTTTTACAGTAAATTATTGTTAAAATTACAGTGAAACAGCGGGCAGTACAAGAATTCCCCGCGTGACCCATCATATTTCATTATATTTTATGGCAGTATTTATGTTTCCTCTTATTTTTAATATCAGTTATGTACATTGGGGTGTTCTGTGTTATATTTTATGTAGTTTAGTTAATATTTATTGAATTATTTTAATTTCACATGTGTTATCCTGATGGTGTTTAGTGTTTGTGTGAGTGACACTGAGCACTGTCTCTACATGTTTATTGTATTATTTTAATATCACATGTGTTATCCTGATGGTGTTTAATGTTTGTGTGAGTGACACTGAGCGCTGTCTCTACGTGTTTATTACATTATTTTAATATCACATGTGTTATCCTAATGGTGTTTAGTGTTTGTGTGAGTGACACATGTCTCTACATGTTTATTGTATTATTTTAATATCACATGTGTTATCCTGATGGTGTTTAGTGTTTGTGTGAGTGACACTGAGCGCTGTCTCTACGTGTTTATTGCATTATTTTAATTTCACATGTGTTGCCCTGATGGTGTTTAGTGTTTGTGTGAGTGACACTGAGCGCTGTCTCAACATGTTTATTGCATTATTTTAATTTCACGTGTTATCCTGATGGTGTTTAGTGTTTGTGTGAGTGACACTGAGCATTGTCTCTACGTGTTTATTGCATTATTTTAATATCACATGTGTTATCCTGATGGTGTTTAGTGTTTGTGTGAGTGACACATGTCTCTACATGTTTATTGTATTATTTTAATATCACATGTGTTATCCTGATGGTGTTTAGTGTTTGTGTGAGTGACACTGAGCACTGTCTCTACGTGTTTCTTGCATTATTTTAATATCACATGTGTTATCCTGATGGTGTTTAGTGTTTGTGTGAGTGACACTGAGCACTGTCTCTACGTGTTTATTGCATTATTTTAATATCACATGTGTTACCCTGATGGTGTTTAGTGTTTGTGTGAGTGACACATGTCTCTACATGTTTATTGTATTATTTTAATATCACATGTGTGATCCTGATGGTGTTTAGTGTTTGTGTGAGTGACACTGAGCGCTGTCTCTACGTGTTTATTGCATTATTTTAATATCACATGTGTTATCCTGATGGTGTTTAGTGTTTGTGTGAGTGACACTGAGCACTGTCTCTACGTGTTTATTACATTATTTTAATATCACATGTGATATCCTGGTGGTGTTTAGTGTTTGTGTGAGTGACACTAAGCGCTGTCTCCACGTGTTTATTACATTATTTTAATTTAACACGTGTTATCCTGGTGGTGTTTAGTGTTTGTGTGAGTGACACTGAGCGCTGTCTCTACGTGTTTATTGTATTATTTTAATATCACATGTGTTATCCTGGTGGTGTTTAGTGTTTGCGTGAGTGACACTGAGCGCTGTCTCTACGTGTTTATTGTATTATTTTAATATCACATGTGTTATCCTGATGGTGTTTAGTGTTTGTGTGAGTGACACATGTCTCTACATGTTTATTGTATTATTTTAATATCACATGTGTTATCCTGATGGTGTTTAGTGTTTGTGTGAGTGACACTGAGCGCTGTCTCTACGTGTTTTTTGCATTATTTTAATATCACATGTGTTATCCTGATGGTGTTTAGTGTTTGTGTGAGTGACACATGTCTCTATGTGTTTATTACATTATTTTAATATCACATGTGTTATCCTGATGGTGTTTAGTGTTTGTGTGAGTGACACATGTCTCTACGTGTTTATTACATTATTTGAATATCACATGTGTTATCCTGATGGTGTTTAGTGTTTGTGTGAGTGACACTAAGCGCTGTCTCCACGTGTTTATTACATTATTTTAATTTAACACATGTTATCCTGGTGGTGTTTAGTGTTTGTGTGAGTGACACTGAGCGCTCTCTCTATGTGTTTATTGTATTATTTTAATATCACATGTGTTATCCTGATGGTGTTTAGTGTTTGTGTGAGTGACACATGTCTCTACATGTTTATTGTATTATTTTAATATCACATGTGTTATCCTGATGGTGTTTAGTGTTTGTGTGAGTGACACTGAGCGCTGTCTCTACGTGTTTATTGCATTATTTTAATATCACATGTGTTATCCTGATGGTGTTTAGTGTTTGTGTGAGTGACACTGAGCACTGTCTCTACGTGTTTATTGTATTATTTTAATATCACATGTGTTATCCTGATGGTGTTTAGTGTTTGTGTGAGTGACACATGTCTCTACGTGTTTATTACATTATTTGAATATCACATGTGTTATCCTGATGGTGTTTAGTGTTTGTGTGAGTGACACTAAGCGCTGTCTCCACGTGTTTATTACATTATTTTAATTTAACACATGTTATCCTGGTGGTGTTTAGTGTTTGTGTGAGTGACACTGAGCGCTCTCTCTATGTGTTTATTGTATTATTTTAATATCACATGTGTTATCCTGATGGTGTTTAGTGTTTGTGTGAGTGACACATGTCTCTACATGTTTATTGTATTATTTTAATATCACATGTGTTATCCTGATGGTGTTTAGTGTTTGTGTGAGTGACACTGAGCGCTGTCTCTACGTGTTTATTGCATTATTTTAATATCACATGTGTTATCCTGATGGTGTTTAGTGTTTGTGTGAGTGACACTGAGCACTGTCTCTACGTGTTTATTGTATTATTTTAATATCACATGTGTTATCCTGATGGTGTTTAGTGTTTGTGTGAGTGACACTGAGTGCTGTCTCCATGTGTTTATTACATTATTTGAATTTCACATGTGTTATCCTGGTGGTGTTTAGTGTTTGTGTGAGTGACACTGAGTGCTGTCTCTACGTGTTTATTGTATTATTTTAATATCACATGTGTTATCCTGGTGGTGTTTAGTGTTTGTGTGAGTGACACTGAGCGCTGTCTCTACGTGTTTATTGTATTATTTTAATATCACATGTGTTATCCTGATGGTGTTTAGTGTTTGTGTGAGTGACACATGTCTCTACATGTTTATTGTATTATTTTAATATCACATGTGTTATCCTGATGGTGTTTAGTGTTTGTGTGAGTGACACTGAGCGCTGTCTCTACGTGTTTATTGCATTATTTTAATATCACATGTGTTATCCTGATGGTGTTTAGTGTTTGTGTGAGTGACACATGTCTCTATGTGTTTATTACATTATTTTAATATCACGTGTTATCCTGATGGTGTTTAGTGTTTGTGTGAGTGACACATGTCTCTACGTGTTTATTACATTATTTTAATATCACATGTGTTATCCTGATGGTGTTTAGTGTTTGTGTGAGTGACACTAAGCGCTGTCTCCACGTGTTTATTACATTATTTTAATTTAACACGTGTTATCCTGGTGGTGTTTAGTGTTTGTGTGATTGACACTGAGCACTGTCTCTACGTGTTTATTGTATTATTTTAATATCACATATGTTATCCTGATGGTGTTTAGTGTTTGTGTGAGTGACACTGAGCACTGTCTCTACGTGTTTATTGCATTATTTTAATATCACATGTGTTATCCTGATGGTGTTTAGTGTTTGTTTGAGTGACACTGAGCGCTGTCTCTACGTGTTTATTGCATTATTTTAATATCACATGTGTTATCCTGATGGTGTTTAGTGTTTGTGTGAGTGACACTGAGCACTGTCTCTACGTGTTTATTGTATTATTTTAATATCACATGTGTTATCCTGATGGTGTTTAGTGTTTGTGTGAGTGACACTGAGCGCTGTCTCCATGTGTTTATTACATTATTTGAATTTCACATGTGTTATCCTGGTGGTGTTTAGTGTTTGTGTGAGTGACACTGAGTGCTGTCTCTACGTGTTTATTGTATTATTTTAATATCACATGTGTTATCCTGGTGGTGTTTAGTGTTTGTGTGAGTGACACTGAGCGCTGTCTCTACGTGTTTATTGTATTATTTTAATATCACATGTGTTATCCTGATGGTGTTTAGTGTTTGTGTGAGTGACACATGTCTCTATGTGTTTATTACATTATTTTAATATCACATGTGTTATCCTGATGGTGTTTAGTGTTTGTGTGAGTGACACTAAGCGCTGTCTCTACGTGTTTATTGTATTATTTTAATATCACATGTGTTATCCTGATGGTGTTTAGTGTTTGTGTGAGTGACACTGAGTGCTGTCTCTACGTGTTTATTGTATTATTTTAATATCACATGTGTTATCCTGATGGTGTTTAGTGTTTGTGTGAGTGACACTGAGCGCTGTCTCTACGTGTTTATTGCATTATTTTAATATCACATGTGTTATCCTGATGGTGTTTAGTGTTTGTGTGAGTGACACTGAGCACTGTCTCTACGTGTTTATTGTATTATTTTAATATCACATGTGTTATCCTGATGGTGTTTAGTGTTTGTGTGAGTGACACTGAGTGCTGTCTCCATGTGTTTATTACATTATTTGAATTTCACATGTGTTATCCTGGTGGTGTTTAGTGTTTGTGTGAGTGACACTGAGTGCTGTCTCTACGTGTTTATTGTATTATTTTAATATCACATGTGTTATCCTGATGGTGTTTAGTGTTTGTGTGAGTGACACTGAGCGCTGTCTCTACGTGTTTATTGCATTATTTTAATATCACATGTGTTATCCTGATGGTGTTTAGTGTTTGTGTGAGTGACACATGTCTCTATGTGTTTATTACATTATTTTAATATCACATGTGTTATCCTGATGGTGTTTAGTGTTTGTGTGAGTGACACTAAGCGCTGTCTCCACGTGTTTATTACATTATTTTAATTTAACACGTGTTATCCTGGTGGTGTTTAGCGTTTGTGTGATTGACACTGAGCGCTGTCTCTACGTGTTTATTGTATTATTTTAATATCACATGTGTTATCCTGATGGTGTTTAGTGTTTGTGTGAGTGACACTGAGCACTGTCTCTACGTGTTTATTGCATTATTTTAATATCACATGTGTTATCCTGATGGTGTTTAGTGTTTGTTTGAGTGACACTGAGCGCTGTCTCTACGTGTTTATTGCATTATTTTAATATCACATGTGTTATCCTGATGGTGTTTAGTGTTTGTGTGAGTGACACTGAGCACTGTCTCTACGTGTTTATTGTATTATTTTAATATCACATGTGTTATCCTGATGGTGTTTAGTGTTTGTGTGAGTGACACTGAGCGCTGTCTCCATGTGTTTATTACATTATTTGAATTTCACATGTGTTATCCTGGTGGTGTTTAGTGTTTGTGTGAGTGACACTGAGTGCTGTCTCTACGTGTTTATTGTATTATTTTAATATCACATGTGTTATCCTGGTGGTGTTTAGTGTTTGTGTGAGTGACACTGAGCGCTGTCTCTACGTGTTTATTGTATTATTTTAATATCACGTGTTATCCTGATGGTGTTTAGTGTTTGTGTGAGTGACACATGTCTCTATGTGTTTATTACATTATTTTAATATCACATGTGTTATCCTGATGGTGTTTAGTGTTTGTGTGAGTGACACTAAGCGCTGTCTCTACGTGTTTATTGTATTATTTTAATATCACATGTGTTATCCTGATGGTGTTTAGTGTTTGTGTGAGTGACACTGAGTGCTGTCTCTACGTGTTTATTGTATTATTTTAATATCACATGTGTTATCCTGATGGTGTTTAGTGTTTGTGTGAGTGACACTGAGCGCTGTCTCTACGTGTTTATTGCATTATTTTAATATCACATGTGTTATCCTGATGGTGTTTAGTGTTTGAGTGAGTGACACTGAGCGCTGTCTCCATGTGTTTATTACATTATTTGAATTTCACATGTGTTATCCTGGTGGTGTTTAGTGTTTGTGTGAGTAACACTGAGCACTGAATCTACATGTTTATTGGTCATTGCTATTGGAAGATCCACTGTTGATGATCTTCCTATCATCATGCACTATTCTGTAATTATTACAGTGATTAACAATACCTTATAAAGTAAAAAGTTGTTTTTTACAGGTTTAGAATGTTATTATCAAGTTATGAAGTTTATGACTTTTTTTACTGTAAATTTAACAGATTTTTTTATTATTATTTTAACAGTACCATCGTGGTCATGAAAATTACAACACTTTTAAAATCTACATGTTGTTCTGTAAAGTTTACATTTTTTTTTTACTGTTTTTGTACATCATTATTCTGGCAACCACATCTGCATTTTTTTTTTTTTAAACAACAGGATTTTTTTACAGTGTGGAAACCCCCAAATCTATGCCAAATCTGCGTCCTTGAATTAAGGCACAGTCATATTTTTATAAAATAGGACAATGATGAGTGATGACTAATATATTGTTTCTGTTACATTTCCTGGACAGTTGCTTTAATACGACGTCTGCTATACAAATAAATATGACTTGACTTAACTTAACAAATAAAGCGTAATAAAACGCGCATGTTTTCAGACGTGTTTTAACAATCAACGTGACCGCATCTTAAAAACGCGCGTTTCTGCGCGAGACGCGGCGCAATGGCAAAAGACGCCCATCTAGCGTATATTTAGTAAAAAACAAAAAAACAAAAAACAAAAAAACGCGTTCGGTGTGAAGGTCCTTTAAAAAATAAGTTCAACTTTTTGAAAACGCGTCTATTTGTTTCGGTGTCCAGTTTTGATCACAGCATGATTTGGGAAGTGATGAAAATGAATGACCGTTTTATGATTTGATTTGGGGATTTGAAAGGGATTTGATTTGATTACGAGAGAAAAATAGACCAAGTGAAAAATAATACTAAAAAGTCTGTGTTTAGAACAACCTACATGTGCATGTGAAATCGTCAAGTCAGCTAAGTGAATTCAAAAACTTACTACAGACATCTCTTGATAGGGTAGTCTGCACAACGATATGTGTGTGTAGCCTATTGTGCAAATCACCCCAGGTATCCTTATGTTGTTCGGTCATAAAAACTTACCTGTCAGCAGGTCACTGGATCCATCCAATTCAACAGAAGTATTAAAACTCTCATCTCTAGATTTCACCTTCATTTTTGCTCTCAATACGGAGTCGATTAAAAGATCGTCAAGCTCGACATAAAATGGAAAATGAAAATGTCACTATGTCAAACATAAGCTTTAAAAATCGGAATACAGGCGATGTCCTATAATTCCAAGAGTAGTTATCATCTGTCTTCAGCTGCTGCACGCAAGTGTTCAGTTCATTCATGCAGAACATGTGCAGCTGAAGTCATCGCCATCATCTCGCTTTAATAGAAAAAAAGTCTCTTCATCGCATGTGCTCTGAATCTGAACCTCCTCAGCGAATCAAGACTCTGCGCTGTCTCAACGCGAGCTGACAGCATGTAAGTGCATCATCACAGGCATGTTCCAAATCAGTCGCATTATTGCCGCTTTCCAAATCGAGCTTTTATGCGCCCATATCAGCAGCATTTTGCCACATTTAAATCAACAGTATTTTTACATTTTATTTGAAAAGCCAAAAAATGTATTTGGAATGTGCAAAACTATAAAAAAAATATATAGAAAAGCATTATTTTCCAATCAAAAGCATTTTGGCGCTTCCAAATAAGTAGCATATAGAGTGTTTTGATGCGTTCCAAAAATCTAAATTTGGTGCTTTCTAAATCAAAAGCTAATATTGCACATTCCAAATAGTATTATTATTATTTTTTTTTTATTTTTTGCCTTTTCAAATCAGAAGTGTTATCACGCATTCAAAATAGGCTAAGCAGCATTTTTTGCGCATTCCTGTTCAGTAGCAGCATATTTTGTATTCAGTAGTGATCAGCATTTTTTGCACTTTCCAAATCAAAGTTTTTTTTCTTTTCTTTTTTTTCGCAATGCAAATGGTAATTATTATTTATTTATTTTTTTCAAATCAAAAGCTTTTTTTTTTTTTTTTTTTGTATGTTTTAATTTTTTTGCACATTACAAATCCTAATTTTGGCCTTTTCACAATGTTTTTTTTTAGTTTTTTTTTGGCGCATTCCAAGTTAGTATTTTGGCCCATACCATATCAGTAGCATTTTTTTGCATTTTTGGCGCTTTCCAAATCAACGTTTTTTTTAATTATTATTTATTTTTTTCTAATATACTAAAAGCTGCTGTTATCGTTTGTGGATCAATTAGACAGGTATAGGGGGCCCCCTTGTGGCCTAAGCGAGAAGGGAGAATGTAATGATCCGGTGGGGGGGTTGATTGCAGGGGCCTCCATGTACCATTTCGCTAAGGGCCCCCATACGCTCAGAAATGGCTCTGGGGCATAGGCACCATCCAAATCAAGAGCTTTCTTTGCACACTCACAATCACGCACACAGCTAGGTTTCGAGACAGTCTATAAAATCAAAGAAAAAATGCCTTTTTCGCATTCTAAGCAACGTTTTTGGCAATTTCCAAATCATAAGCATCTTTTGCGCATTTCAAATAAAGCATTTAGGGGCCGTTTACACTGCATGCTGTTTATTTATTATTGTTTTTCTATACAGCCGTCTTTAACCGTTTCTTTCTCCATCTCGTGCAGGAACACTTAAGTTTTTTATATTCAATGTCGAAACAACTTCAGCTATTTAAAGCACGTCTTGAGACTCCTGTGTCTGTCTATTCACTCTGTCTAGCTTTTTATCTTAAAGCATTTAATCTGAACGACAATGTATGTATTAATAAATGCTGGATAAGTTACTCAAAAGCTATCCACTACAAATTACTATTACTTCTATTAAATTGTAATCAGATTAATTACTTTTTGTTTTTGTGTCCTACAAATTTAAAGTGTCTATACAGTATTATCTCCTTGTTCATTGTCGCATGTAAGCCATACACTCAATGACTCGTTAGGGGCGCACGTCCTACAACGATCACAGAAACAAACAGCTACAGTATATTAACATAATTCATGTTTTAAACATACTCTACATAAATAATGTTAATTAAGAAATATGTGTAAAAAGTAATGTACTTAAAAGTAATGCAATTCATTGAAAGTCGGTAATTGTAATCTGATTACAGGGATTTAAAATGGAATGTATTACACTACTTTTTGTACTCAAAAGTAATCTGATTAATTACTTTGTAATCAGATTACACCTAACACTAGTTCCAAATCAACTTTTCCAAATTAACAGCATTATGGTGCATTCTCTTTTATGATGCCAAAAGCTTCCCCTACATTTGATGCCCAAACATGCAACTTAGGTAAGCAGGTCATTAGGTCAGCTAGGTTTTGAGACAGTCTATAAAATCAAACAAAAATGCCCATCATAAGCTTGAATTCAAAAAGAGTCTACAAAATGTCCAAATAACATGAATAACTCGTGCGTTTCCTGTGGTTCAAAATGTCATATCTATTTATCATTTCATAGATCCATGTGCAAGGATGAAAGACTTATATTTAGTTTGTCTTGAACTATTTTTAAACCATGCTTCTCCAAAAAAAGAAATATTTTCTCACGGAAGCTGTATTAATGAGATAATACTGTTAGGATGATAGTGAATCTGTATGAAAATCATCTTTATAGTTTATATTGTGTTTATATTTAGTCTTAAGACAAGAGAAAACAAGTTACCAAACAAAAGGACATGGACTGACAGCACCAAATCCAAAAACTTCCCAGATCCCAGAGGCAATGCACACACAGAACATCATGTTTTTGATTATAGGAGGTCATGGACGTTGCAAAGTTGATGACTAAACATATATAGACTTTTGGCAAGAGCGGGAATGAAGACCTTCACAGATTATTAAGAAAGGATTTAGTGAAATCTGTATAAGATTGTAGAGTGTGGTTGGGCAAGATATACTGTAGAATGAGTTCTGACAAATCCTAAAAGCCTAAAGAAATAAAACATTAAAATCAATTCAGCATTATTTATAAAGCACTTTTACCAATAGGGATTGTCGATAAGAAGCTTTTCAGGAAGTCAGCCCAAAATAAGGACAAACTCTCAGAGGACCCATCAAACTCCCAAAGTTGGGTACATAAATGAATGAGAAACTAGACAGCGATTAATACTTGTTTGTTGTTCAATATTTACGGCTAGTCTCTGCATGCTTCCTGTGACTTGGGAACCTCCATCAATGTAAGTCTTTGAAATTTGTTCTGTCCGACAGGTGAGAGCTGTACATCAGGTTGCTTCGGAAAGTAGCAAACTTCTCAACAAGAGCTATCATTCATGACCATGAGGTTTAAAACTTACCCGAAGTATAAACCCTATACGTTTAAACCCCTGAATGCATTCGCAGATACCACAAACTAAAACACTGGAATTCAAAGAAACTGACCATCATTGTGCGTGTTGTACAAAATAAGATTTAATTAGGAAACAAACACCCATAAATAAGAATACTAAGGCAAAGGAAGCCAAATACTCATCTACAACCAAAAACATCTTTGAAATGTATTTGTTTATTCAGTTATTCTCCATGTGCTGGTTTAACTGTGACTATAGAACTGGTTTGGATTCTAAAATGCTCTAATTTCACACCCAAACAAAAATGAAAACCAACAGACAGTGGGATTTCTAACAAACTAGGTTTCAGCTTCATTTCATGTAATATTAATACATCTGTGTTTTCTTTCCACAGTGTTGCACTCAACATACAGTCCTACCCCATACAATCTGTATTATGTTACTGTACTGAAGCTTTCAGCAATATTGGGAAATACTGCGAGTGAAAGAAGTCAATAGACTGTCAGGTTAAAACAAATGAGTGCATTCATTTGCAAGGGTTAATCTCACAAAAGCTGTTCAAAAATGTCAGGGTCATATTTCACTCCAAAATCAAAAGGAAGAAATAAGAAACTATTTTGATTAACTAATGTTAACGTACACAATGTTTAATGTAAAATATATGAATATATGTAGTAACTAACATTAACCAAATTGTTCATTATATCTAACATTTTAACCAATGTAACAACCTTATAGTAAAGTGTTACCAGAATATTATTTCAATTACAAAGTGCATATATAAAGTACAATTGTTGTAAAAATCATGTTCGTGTTTGTTGGACTGATGTTGATTTAAATAAACAAAATAATTATCTGGACAGTATGATTGTTGCATTACCGTAATAAGAATTTTATATCTAAAATAATGTAAAAATGCAACATCTTAATGGCCATAAAATAGGCTTAATTTACTTATGTAAAATATAACCTCTTATTTCTTTCTTTTGATTTGGGGTTAAATGGGGTAGACAGTTCTTTCTGAAATCTGCCCGCAATGTGTTCATTGGTTTGCATTCACTCTACTGGAAACCAAACATTAACAGAGGTATATAGAAAATGAAATTAGTCTGGTTTTTATGTGCGAGCACAATGGGTTTCATCAGACTGGTAGTAAGGCGATGAGAACATACAGTATAATCAACAGAGAAAGCACCAGGCCGTCAAGAAAAAGAAAATGTTAGGAAAAGAAAAAAACGGTTTGTCGAAAACAAAATTCACATTGTGCAAAGTTTGGCTGATTGCTTTGTTGAGCAAATACAAGTCTGTTCACACACACACACACACTCCATCTATAATACAGCCTAGTCCACCGTCAATTCTGATGTAACACTGAGAAGTATCAGATGTGTGGGGTGTTTTTGTAGATGTGTCAGTATGGAAGAGTCCTAAACACAGGTGATAGCTCTGGTTCTTTCAGGAAATAGAGGAGAATTCCTTCAGCAGGACGTCCTGACTCATGGTGTTTAGAGACACGTTTTTTCTCACGTTCAGACTGATGGAGCGTACCTGTTCAATTTTAAGGAAAAAACGTTTATCTAAACATCTGGTATTGCTGCATATGAAAAACAAGTTAGTGTCCCCACTATTGCCACCATGAACAGAGTAGCGTGTGAAGCATGTGTGTGTGCAGCCATAAACTCTCTTCACATTAAAATTTAACACAGCGATGAGTTTTATAAGGCAGAGCGACTTCAGTTGAAAAACGTAGCTCACAGTTAAGCAAGTATGAAGGGAAGCTATGCCCTAAGGTTGCAGAATTACTTGAATGAATAATTAAATTATGATTAAATAAAGTCTTGATAACTGCATTTTATTTCTGAACACCCTTACCAGCTCCTTGAAGAAGGCGGCCTCTCTGGGCTGCTCAGAGTAACGCTCAAATTGATCCAGACCATCCTGCAACTTCAAAGTTAGTGTGTCGTAGTTTGACCGTACCACTTCCAGTACCTACGAGGAATGACAAAAACGACAAAACATTCAATTAACCCCTTAAACTATGCTGACCCAAGAGTGTTTTTTAAAATGATGCTTAAAAAGCAAAAGAATCGTGAAGTGAAAAATTATCTCTAAGACAACAAAGAGTATTTTCTGCTCAGATCACATCACATCACTGCTTCTGTAGGCCTCAAGTAGCCACAATTGAAAATTAGACATTCTTAAAGTGTCTATGAGCTTGCATATGTAAATAATCTAATGTTATGTCTCAGATGTCCAGAACAGAATATGCAGTTTATTTTTACTAGTACTTGCTGCCATCTAGTGAATGAAGTAACATTTTGCATGGACAGAGCAAACAGAGCCTGAAATACAGGCTTTCAAAGGCAGTATTAAAAATGTATATTGATAAGATTGTAAACATATTAGAGGACATTTACATTTATGCATTTGGCAGATGCTTTTATCCAAAGCGACTTACAGTGCACTTATTACAGGGACATTCCCCCCGGAGCAACCTGGAGTTAAGTGCCTTCCTCAAGGACACAGTCATGGTGGGCGTGGGGATCGAACCAGTGACCTTCTGATTAACTGTTATGTGATTTTGCCGGTTAATCTGCACCGATAACAGATTTCTGGAACTATCAGTTATCAGCAAAAATCCACACTGATAGTTTTTCCCCATAGCGTCCGTTGCTGGAGTGGCTAGGAAGGGTCCGCTGTCATTATACAGTATGAGAGCGGCCTCTAGAGGCGAAATAAAAACTATCACTTCACTGATGCCTTCTGGTGTTTATTTTGACACGTGAGACTACACTCTGCATGGAGCCGAACACTTCAGATGCAGATGTAAAACATCAACAATGAAAATGTATACATACCTTAAAAACACATTGTCATATCATTATAAAGTCATTAATTTGTTAATTAGATGCTGCATTAGTAGAGAACAGCAGTATGTTTGCCGACAAGGCCGAGAGGTCGCTAACATTAAAGCTAACATCAAGCAGTTCAGAAGTTTTCATATACTTTGTTAGTATTTGGTAGAATTTCCTTTAAATTGTTTAACTTGTGTCAAACATTTTGGGAAGCCTTCCACAAGCTTCTCATGATTAATTGCTGGAAATTGGCCCATTCCTTCAGACAGAACTGGTGTAACCGAGTCAGGTTTGTAAGCCTCCTTGCTTGCACACGCTTTTTCAGTTCTGCCCACAAATTTTCTATCGGAGTGAGGTCAGGGCTTTGTGATGGCCACTCCAATACCTTGACTTTGTTGTCCTGAAGCCACTTTGCCACAACTTTGGAGGTTTTCTTGGTGTCATTGTCCATTTGGAAGACCCATTGGTGATGAGCTTTAACTTCCTGGCTGATGTCTTGAGATGTTGCTTCAATATATCAAAATAATTTTCCTTCCACATGATGCCATCTATTTTGTGAAGTGATCCAGTCCTTCCTTCCTCCACCCCCACAACATGATGCTGCCACCCCCATGCTTCACGGTTGGGATGGGGTTCTTTGGCTTACAAGCCAAACATAAAGATGGTCATTATGGCCAAAAAGATACAAAAATTTCACCAGAGGAAATTTCTCCAAAAAGAAAGATCTTTGTCCCCATGTGCACTTGCAAACTGTAGTCTGGCTTTTTATTGTAGTTTTTGAGCATTGGATAATTTCTTGCTGAGCAGCCTTTCAGGTTATGTTGATATAGGACTCGTTTTAACTGTGGATATAGATACTTGTCTACCTATTTCCTCAAGCATCTTCACAAGGTCCTTTGCTGATGTTCTGGTATTGATTTGCACTATCAAACTACGTTCATCTCTAGGAGACAGAATCTCCTTCCTGAGTGGTATGATGGCTGTGTGGTCCCATGTTGTTTATACTTGCATACTATTGTTTGTACAGATGAATGTGGTACCTTCAGGCATTTAGAAATTGCTCCCAAGGATGAACCATACTTGTGGAGGTCCACAGTTGTTTTCTGAGGTCTTGGCTGATTTCTTTTGATTTTCCCATGATGTCAAGCAAAGAGGCACTGAATTTGAAGGTAGGCCTTAAAATACATCCACAGGTACACCTCCTATCAGAAGCTAACTGTCCAAAAGCTTGACATAATTTTCTGGAATTTTCCAAGATGCTTAAAGGCACAGTTAGCTTGTATGTAAACTGTAATGTAATGTAAATTTCTAACCCACTGGAATTGTGATATAGTCAATTAAAAGTGAAACAATCTGTCTGCAAATAATTGTTGGAAAAAGTGCACTAAGTATATGTCCTATATCCAGCTGATCACATTTATGCATTCATTAGCCAGCTAAATTGCATATTTAAAGCTAGTGATGCTAGAAGGCAAATGAATATCTTCATGCAGTTGAGCGAAACGTATAAACAAATCAGAAACGCTCATGATTTAAATTTAAAAAAAATTATCCTCACGGAAATACGATGACGTCAGATCACATTCTCACGCTAAAAAAGGCTAAACATAGTGCAACAAATACAGTTTAACAGAAAGCAGGTGTCTCAATATGCTTTTAAAGTTCTTTTTAATTAGATTCATCATCTAAAAAAACAGCACTCCTGCACAAGATGCCGAATAAACAAAAACAAAGTCTAGCGCACGATTGCATAGAAAAACAAATGGATATTTGGGCAAAAGCGGTGTGAACAGCCCCTTACTGTTGGTGGAGGCCTTTGGTGTTGCATCTTGCTATCTTATAAGCATTTCTCAGATTAAGCAATAAGTTGTTTAAATGCATTGTCAGGAAAGATGTTCAACTTGGAAATGTGTGTCTCGAGATCCTTACATTCAGTTCCAGTCTGTTGTGTTCCGTCTGTCGGAAAAGTCCCTAGCCCCTAACTGAGTTCAGTTGAATGCCACTGCTATCTGTGACAATTGCTATTCTAATAAAAAACAATGCGCTATTTCGCTGTTGTTATAGCTTGAGTCTGGGTAGTATACTGTGGCATCAGTGCAAGTGTAACACCATGTGAACTGCCTATTGAAGAAAGATTCATCCATCTCAAGTGACAAGAAACATGGATGTCATCCATCATCGATGGGTGCGCAGATGATTTGTCAGTCCAATCTGCACACTTCTTGATGGCATCATCGGTTCTTTTCCACTCAAAAGAGGCTATGCCAGTGGAGACTTGTCTACGCCAAGGTGAACGGTCAGTTGCAAGGTTCTCCCAGCTGTCAATGTTGATAGAGCAGTTTTCCAGAGAGGCTTTGATCTTTTGCCACTTGATCTTTTGAAAGCTTTCTTAGGCAGCACAGGTAGAGCAGGGAGGGGAGTGTATACGTTCAGCTTGGTTGAAAGTTTGATGCCTCTTCTGTCCCAGACATTCGATCTCAGTCGATCAAAAGCTGCGCTGGCAATTCTTATATTCACCTCATCGTTGATGTGAACAGCTTGAGACAGAATGCTGCCCAGGTATATGAACCGGTCAATGTTGTTGAGCTTTTGGCCATTGACGGTGATTGACAGCTCATGTACACATCGCCAGGAGATGGGAGATGAAGGACTTAGTTTTTTTGGTTGAGATGTTGAGACCAAAGTTGCTGGAGGTTGTAGCGAAGAGGTCCATTTTGTGCTGCATGTCTGACTCTGTGCTGGCATTTAAAGTGCAGTCATCCTCACGGATGTTGTAAATCTGCACTTTGGTTTTTGCCTGGAGTCTTCTCAGATTGAAGAGCTTCCCTTCCAAGTGGTACTTGATGTCAATGCTGACATTGCTGACACGTGTCAACATGCCATCATGGAACTGGTGGACCATTTCAATGAAGGTATCAGGACATCAAAAATTGGCCATGATCTTCCATAATCTGTCCCGGCTTACAGTGTCAAAGGCTTTCGTCAGGTCCACAAAGGTGGTGTAAAAAGGGACGTTCTGCTCCTGGCACTTTTCTTGCAGTTGCCTTGTGGCAAAGATCATGCCAATGGTGCCTCGCTCTTTCCTGAAGCCACACTGGCTCTCTGGTAGAAGACCCTGGTCAAGATGCAGTGTAAGTCTGTTCAGAAGTAACCTTGAGAGTACCTTGCCTGCTATCGATAGCAGGGGGATCCCTCTGTGGTGGTCACAGGCTTGTCGATTCCCCTTGCGTTTGCAAAGGTGGAAGATTGATGCATCCTTGAATTCTTGGGGAATGCAGTTTTGTGAGTCCACATTTTGCAGAATAGCTCCGTCAGCCTCTCCATCACCTCGTGTCTGCCCACATTATATATCTCCGCAGGGATGGAGTCGGCACCAGGGGCTTTTCCACTGGCAAGGAGATCGATGGCCTTCATTGTTTCAAGGATTGTCAGAGGGTCTACCATGGCCTAATTGATCTCCACCTGTGGCAGGCAGTCAATTGCCTCGTCGTTGATGGAGGAGGGTCTATTGAGAACACTGCTAAAGTGATCTGCCCTGCATCTGAGGATCATATCTTTTCCGGTGATGAGAGTGCTCCCATCTTCACTCAGGAGAGGGGCTGTACCTGACGTCGCAGGACCATATACAGTCTTAAGGGCACTGTAAAAGTTCTTCATGTTGTGTTTGTCGCGCATTCCTGGATTTCGTCAGCCCTCTGGCTTAGCCAAGTGTCCTGCATGTCGCGCAGTTTATGCTGGATAGACTGCCTTATCTCCCTTAAAGTGTCCTTCTTTGAGGAAGACTTTAGATAATTTCTGTAGGCACGGTGTAGCCGGTGCTTTTCCTCCAGGAGGGCTTGAAGTGTTCTGGTCAACCCAGTCCTGATGTTTGCGAGTGCTAGAGCCAAGCGTTTCTGAGGCAGTTGTGTACACCAGGTTTCTGAAGACCATCCAGCTTCACTCAGCATCCAGGGTTTCAGGATCCAATTCCTCCAGCTCGTTTTTCAGTCTGTCTGCTAGGGACTGCTTGATGTTGATGCACCTCAGTCTGGAGATGTTGAGATGCTTGGGAATTTTTATACCTGTGTGGCTGGACTGAATTTCAGCTTTGCCACTAAGAGCCTGTGGTCTGTCCAGCAGTCTGTGCCGCACATGACCTTTGTGACACGTACATCCTGCTTGTCCTACCTATTCTATGCAAGCGTCTATATTCACGTACCTTCATAGGGCATGTTTCAGCCTTTTGCCAGTTTGTGAACTATTAATGACCAGCAATCTCTTGGACTGATCTAAATCCTATGTACCATTTTCACACATGGACCTTTTGAGACTTCACATCAGTGTGCACAGGTTAGAAGTCGCATGATTCAGTCTGGTGGTGTAAATGAACATGACTCTATATGGGGAATTTACACAGTGAGAGCAGTAGAGGATGGATTGAGGTCTGATAGAGGTCATAAGGTAGCATCTGGAATAGCGAGATGAAAGTGAAGAGAATTCATGGTAGCAAGCAAGGCAGCTGGCATAACCATCTGTAAAAGTGACCTCAATTCCAACACATGGCATCATTACCCTACAGATCAAAGTGTAATTAAGCAACACCTGTGACCACAAACACATTAGCGTCTGTCCCACAAATTAACTATTTTTTCTTGCAAGATATTTTACATGCAACATTCACAGAAAGTGCCATGCAAAAGCTTTCAGACTTTTTCTCTAACAAACCAATTTTCTAATTTTACTGAATGACACATCCTAAACTGAAATATGATGTTTGCATAGGTAAGTGTTAATTAAAATGTTACAAAAGCTTAAAAATCACCAAAATGAAATGCAAGTAAATTTAAGTTACCTGATCTTCTGAGAGCTGGGAGATGTGGTTTACAGCAGCATAGGACTCAATCTTAGGGTTAAAATGGTTAATAATTGCTCTGAAAGTATAAAAGTAAAGAAATAAAAGTGAGATTACATATACTCCAAACACAACAGTAAGTAACACATTAGGCCTGTATTGAAGACAAGCATGTAAAATGATAGTTACTGTCCTATCATAAGTCCTGACATATGGATTTCACAACAAGAGCAATAAAAGGGTTATATTACAGAAAGGCTAACAAACGAGAGGTTCTTTTAAATATTCTGCATTCTGCTGTAATCCTTTGCATTATGTATGCTTTAGATAAAGCACTCAAATTCTTTTGTGCAGCACAAACACACTGTGACATCTCTGAAAGCCTGGAGAACGTTTCTGCATTACCTCACACTCCAAAATCAATAATTTATTCACTGTCCACCTTGCAACCCCCTCGCTCACAAACCAAAAACACTGAACAGCAAGTTTTACCATACCTATTCAATTTCATACCATCTTTGTAACATAACAATATTATAAAAATATATTAAATATTTAATTGTTGTGTTCATCTGCATAATTACAAATTAATTTATCCTAACTACACACTAAGGTTTTTTAGTATTCATATTTTCCAGTATGTCTAAATAATCAGGTTTATTCTTATTAATAATTCAAATTTACAACTATATATTCAGGATTAATAAATAAATATTCCACTTAATTGCATTTTAATTTATTATAATTATATAATCACGTTATATTCAGATTTAAAATAATACATTTAGATTTTTAATTAAATAATTTCCTGTTATTAGTCTATATTCATATTTTTCTAATCAGGTTCATAATTATTCATTCATATTTAAAAATATATATTCAGGATTAAGAAATATATTTATCTTAAACATATATTCAGATTTCTAACAATATGTTCAGATTCTAATGAATTATTCAAGTTATTTAATAAATATTAAATTCAGGATTTGTAACTACACACTGAAACTATTTATTCTGATTTCAAATATTGCTTAATATTTAAATTAAATATTTCAGATTTACAATTATACATTCAGATTTAAAATGATATGTTCAGGTTTTATATGATAATTTCCAGTTATTAGTAAATATTAATATTTTCCAGTATATAATCAAATTTGCAAGTATGTGTTCAGGATTAATGAATATATATATTCAACTTAATTACATATTTAGATTTCAAACTATATATTTATACTATGTATTATATATTCAGGTTATACATGAAATATTTAATTCTGGACTTGTTACTACACATTGAAATGTTCAACTATATAGTCTCATTTATAATTTTATTTTCAGATTTTATACAATACTTACTGTTATTAGTATAATAATATATTATTTTTCAACTAGGCCAATTATAATCAGGTTTATAACTATTATTCATTTATAATTACAAATATATTCAGGATTAATAAATATATACTCAATGTAACAACTATATATTAATATTTATATTATTATTATTATTATTATTATTATATATTCAGGTGACATTTAAATATTTAATTCAGGACTTGTGACTACACATTGAAATGTTCAACTATATATTCTGATTTAGAATTATGTATTCAAATTAATATTATGATTTAGAATTATAAAATGTTTCAGTTTTCATATAATAACAAGTTGTTGGGTCCCTCATTTATATAGAACCATATATTATATACAAATGTCATGAGCACAGATGAGAGTTCTTCTTACCTAACATTGATTAGAGCATGAGTAACTTTACTTGCGGGTTCTTTCCACTGGCCTGTGTTGGTGGAAACTCTCAGCACTGTGAAATCATCAAGATGAGGTTAATGCTTGAGTAACTAAGATAAATACATAAACGTTCACAGCAGTACTGAAGTGGTATGGCTGATGTCAGGTAACTCACCCATGCAGTAGAGGTTTTCAAAAACCTGATGCATGCGAATAATCTCATAATAAAGCTCATCATAACTGCTGGGGGTGGGCAGAAACGTGTCTCCATATGTGATGAACATGTTAAAGAGGTTCACAACCTAAGAATAAATAAAACAAATATGGTAGAAATAGAAGAGACAGTTAAGAAAAGGTGAGGAAATGGATAAAAAGTCAATTTAAATGAGCCCAAAATGTATTTTTACTTTAAACACTTGAAAAACTGGCTCTCAAAGTGAGTGTGGGGTTTTACCTGAAGTGCCAGCTGGAAGATATTGTGTTTTGCCAGAAGGCTGGTCTCATTAGACAGCAGGAACTTCAGAAGGTTAATGAGAGCTGGAGAAACACAATCAACAAAGCCATCTGATAAAGCAGATTTCTTCACACAAGAACAACAAAAAAAATCACTTTTGACCTGTGACTCCCAGCACAGATTTATATGGTGATTTTCAATGCATTTTGGGGGTTACAAAGTACTGCATTTACACTTTAAAACAGAAAAAAACTGAATAGAATAAAATAGAATAACAGAACAAAGTACAACAGACCAGAATAGAATTAAATAGAACAGAAAATAATTAAATGAAATAGAATGGAACAGAACGGAATAGAACAGAATGAAACAGAAAATAACAGGATACAACAACAGAATGATATAGAACAAATAGAACAGAAAGGAATAGAACAGAATGAAAAAGAACACAGTGGAATAGAAAAGAACTAATAGAAACAGAAAGGAATGGAACAGAATAGAACAGACCAAAATAAAACAGAATGGAACGGAATAAATAAAACTAAGAGGAACAGAATAGATAAGACCAGTATATTATAGAGGAAATGTAACTGAAACAACAGAACAGAATAGGAAATAGTGGAATGGGATTGAATAAAAACAGAATGTAAATGGAAAAGAGAAAAAAAAAATAACAGAATAGATTCAAATGAAACAGAATCAAAAAGAATGGAAAAGAACAAAACAACAGAACAGAATAGCACAGAACTGAATAGAATACAGTGGAAAACAACTGAGAGGAACAGAACAATACAGCACAGCTACAGTAGAACAAATAGAATGAAACAGAACAAAATAGAACAGAAGAGAACAGAATAAAATACAATAGAACAGAATGGAACAGAACAGAACTGCATAGATAAGAACATAAACTAACAGGATAGAAACTATGGAACAGAAACAGAACAGAGCAGAATAGAAGAGAAAAAAAGAACAGAAACGAACCAAAAACTAAAACAGAATGGAATAGAGCAGAATAGATTTGAAGATGCCTGTCTTTTCGGGGGCATGTGTAGCTCAGCGAGTATTGACGCTGACTATCACAACTGGAGTCGTGAGTTCGAATCCAATAACCTCCTCATGGTCGTGATTAGTGGTTCTCGTGGTAAGTTGTGTGTGGATCGTGGAGAGTAGCATGAGCCTCCACATGCTGGGAGTCTCCACGGTGTCATGCACAACAAGTCACGTGATAAGATTTGTGGACTGACTGTCTCAGAAGTGGAGGCAACTTGAGACTTGTCCTCCGCAACCCGGATTGAGGTGAGTAACCTCCCCACCACGAGGACCTACTAAGTAGTGGGAATTGGGCATTCCAAATTGGGAGAAAAAAAAAAAGCAGCACACTTAAGTGAGTGTCATACCTGACCAGAGTTCTCTCCAGGTGTAATGCAGTCTAATTCTGCACTTCTTCTGGTAGCAGATCAGTTTGTGAATAATCTGAACGCAGCGCCTAAAAATAAATGAATCAATGCATTAATCCAACCAGCGACCTTATTATTCTAAGCATTACAGTGCTTCAAACTAAATATTAGATGGACGCTTACACGTAGAGATCCATGGGAAATTCCTTCATCATATGAGTGATGATAAACTCTACCATCAGATCTGCAAAAGACGAATACGAGTTAAGAATTCAATGAAAATGGTTACAATGATGATTTTATTATAATGAAATACTATTTCAACACTGAGTGTAATCATTTTGAACTTACCCAGCACCGCACACACTAGAGGTCGAGAGGGGACGTTCTTATCTGCAGCTTTCTTGCGATGTCTCATGGGCTGAAAAACATCAGTTAAGTCATGTTAATTCTACCACCAAAAAAGACATCACAAACATTGACCCTTTTCACAGACTGAGGACACATTTCTGCCTTATTTACCAGTGTAAATCTAGCAATTTATTTTCTAAGCAAGTGTTTAATTACTTAATATAAATGTAGAACTTTAATCATTGTGTTATATTACTCTGGCTTTGATAATATGAGAAAAATACTTGGGTGGTGGGGTTTCAAGTAGGGATTCACAGTAAATGTGGCAGCTTTCTCTCTTCTCTTTTGGAAATCGTGGAAATGTAATAGTGGCTTTTTTTTCCCCCGTTGGGGCCAATGGGATTGCAATACTAATATCTGCTGTGGTCTCCCATTTACCACATAGAAGTTTACCCTGCTATAGTTTACTACCACGTTCCAAAGCTGGAAATGCACAAAATGGTCCACTGAAACTTCTTGTCATTTTGGACAGGTGGGCTTCTATTATGGAGACATGGAAGCTAGATAACAGGATGTAGTTTCAGTGTATAGTTTGCTAATGGGTTTAACACAACATGGGGTCAGGACCTTAGACAGCTTTGTATGCCGGAAACACTTTCTTCTGTTTGATTCTGGCAGCCTGAGCAAGATTCTTACCATTCTGTGTAAGTTGACTCTGAAGTTCATGTTATCATCGTGCAGAAAGGCATCGGCGTATTGATCCTGTTTAACAGCGAGAGGACAAACGGTCAAACGAGGGAACTAACAGAACAACACACAAAAAAATGCAAGAATGCATTACCTCGGCTATACAGGTCAGGATGATGAGGCACAATCGGGCACTGTTGAGTCTGTGCTCATCTGAAAACATTGAAGAAAAATCTATGCTAAGATGTGCTCAAAAATGCTCAGTGCTGAATAAAAAAAAAAAAAGTAGAAATAAAAAGAGTAGAAATCACTGCTTTGTTCCAAAACACAGAGAGCTGGCAACGTAAGCAGCATTTTTATATACATATATATATTTTTTTTTACAAATATCATATCAAAATGTTTTCTTAGGGTTACTCCATTATATAAAAAATAAATAAAAGTTTTCATAAAGCATTTCGAAATATCCGATAATTAAAAAGCTTCACACAGTCATAATGGCCTAAAGTGTTCAGAATGGCTTCCTGCATGTTGGTTACACCACCTGACTCGAATTTAGAGGACAAAAGTTTTTCAAATAGTACTAATATTTTTAAAACAAAATTGTTTCACTGCTTTTTATAGAGACATAAAAGATTATTTCCAACTACTTATGTCAACATTATTATTTTCAGCTTTTATTGAGACTTTTATCTTTTTTTACCGTCTCTGTACGGTTACGCCACATAGA
The DNA here is from genome assembly GCA_032164185.1 of Moxostoma hubbsi. NCBI lineage: Eukaryota > Metazoa > Chordata > Actinopteri > Cypriniformes > Catostomidae > Moxostoma > Moxostoma hubbsi. Next base: position 5,493,767 of record JAVLUX010000048.1, read on the forward strand.
CATTTTCAAATTTAAACCCTGCAAAAAAACATCAAAATGAATTTGAACTGTGATAACAGAGATGAATTCAAATAACTGTTTGGTGTGAATTGCATTTTTATGTAATTTACAGTAGAAAAACTTAATAGAGCTGGACAAACAAAATGAGCATCACATCGCTGACCACGATATGCGAGCGCTATGCATTTATGCTTATTAGAGTATTGTGCAGTTAGCTTAGCAACATGCTAACTGCAAACTCTATCGAAATCAATAGCAAGTCTAATCAACATTGAGTTCCGTGCGAGGAGCGCTATTTGTATGATGTAAGAATTTGTAGAGCGTCCCAAATCATTCATTATGAAGTTCCATTTCAGTTAGGCTGTTGCTCTAGAATGTAGCCGCATACGTAAGGAAGTAGACTGCGAAGCAGCTTACTAGGTTTTGGAACAGAGCCACAGTGCATAGATAAACAGAGAAGTCTTGCCTTTGGTGTCCTGCATGACGATGGAGGAATATTTAAGGAAGGTTATAAGAAGATTACTGGTCTGCAAGTTTGGGTCCAGAGGAAGCTCAGGATTATTCATCACTGTGGAGAGAACCAATGCATGTTGAACAGATACTGAGAATGATCTGCATCAGAGTTGCTCAGTCAGGCTGTATCTCAGTAAGGCTTTGTCCTATTGTAACGAACCTTGGTATGATGGCCGGGTTTAAAGGTGTGGTCACGTTTACCTTTATACAAGATGGTGTGGGCGTACGTTCAGCGCTTGTGAAACCAGCAAATTGCTAATTGACAAGCAGTCTATTTTTAATGTTGCATTTTATACTATGGCACTGCCACTGCAAAACCAAGCTTACTTCTTTTTAGTGGACACAGCAATTTAGCCTGTCAAAATTCACTGAACTATGATGACAATGTGAATGGGCACTGTTACTATACTCGTAAGTGAGACATGCAATCTCCGCACCAGATTAAGTAGATGAAGTAGATGATAATATCAAGATTGTAGGGGCCTGGGTAGCTCAGCGAGTATTGATTGGAGTCACAAGTTTGAATCCAGGGAATGCTGAGTGACTCCAGCCAGGTCTTCTAAGCAACCAAATTGGCCCGGTTGCTAGGGAGGGTAGAGTCACATGGGGTAACCTCCTTGTGGTCGCTATAATGTGGTTCACTCTCGGTGGGGTGCATGGCGAGTTGTGCATGGATTCCGCGGAGAATAGCGTGAAGCCTCCACAAGTGCTAGGTCTCCACGGTAACGCGGTCAACAAGCCACGTGACAAGATGCGCGGTTTGACGGTCTCGGACGTGGAGGAAACTGATATTTGTAGTCCGCCACCCGTATTGAGGTGAGTCACTGTACCACCACGAGGACTTGGAGCACATTGGGAATTGGGCATTCCAAATTGGGGAGAAAAAAAAAAAAACTATCAAAATTGTAGAGCTCTGTTGGCACATTTACACAAGAGAGCATGCCACTTCCAGTGCAGGGTTTAATATTTCATACAGCTAATGGATTTCAAGTTGAGCGAGGAGTGATGCAGGAAGCAGTATAAAAGTTTCTTGTGCTTTTGATGAAAGAGCGGAGTGAGTAGAAGACTGAATGAAAGAGAGGTGCTGGTGTGTAACACTACTTGCTGAACAACAGCTGTCTAAAAAGTGTTTCAAAGTGACATGCCTCAGTTCTACGTTTTATTATTCAAATAACTGTTATGAAGACCCAAATAGTTCATTCAGTTGAATTACTACTGTAAAGGAATCTTATGTTTACTGAACATCTAGCAGAACCCACTGTCCAGAGAGGGCGGTGTAGTGCCTAGTGGAGTTGTAGGAGAGGCTGGGTCAGGCGTAACGGCTGTTGCTGTCATGTCCATCTCTGGATGGCTCTGTGATTGACAAGAAATCATGAAAAAGTAACATTAACGTCTTTGGTGGGAAGAAAACGTATCACTTCTATGACATTTCTATCTACCCATATTGTCAATATATAACAAAACATCACATAAAAATACGTTTGGGATAAAACAATGCAAACAGAACCTGTGCGAGAACCGTGATGAAGTTTCTGTTGAGATGTACGGCCTCATACAGAGCGAGCAGGATGGCTTCATTAGTCCTAAAGGACGATAACGTCATCAGGCACATTTGCCAAACATATGGAGCATTTTCATCAAAACTCCCTGATTTACCCACTCCTATAATGTAGTGATAAAGCAAAATATCAGTCAGGACAAATATATTTGGCCATTATGAGATTATACCCATCAACTTGATCGACTAACAGTAGTGTTACCTCCCGACTGTGTCATTTCTAAAATCTACAGACAGCCTTGTTGAGAATAAAAAACAAAGTGCTTTCATGCAAAATATGTGAGCAGAGTACAATTGTCATTTATACACGTGTGTTTTTTAACTTCAACGGGCACTTTCATGTACCAGGAGATTTCAACTTTTTTCTATTTGTAATATAAGTCACGTTAAAACTGACTTGGACAACATGTATATTTGGTACTTTTCAAATGCCTTTTTTTGTACAGATTTTACTATTTGAGCCTAGTTTTGACTTACTGCACTGACAGCTTTTCGTCTGCATCAGCAATAAACATACTGCCCACCTGTGGACGAAAGCAGAATTACAATATATGGACAGATCAGTTTCAAAACGTTACATTAAAATAAAGACAAGCTCATACCATGCTGGTAAGAGTGGAGAAAAACCCTCCCTGGCTTTCCTCTTCTTTGTCTTTATACTGCCTGTGAAAATAAAAGAGAAAGGGATAGTTCACCCAAAAATGAAAATTCTCTCATTATTTACTCACCCTCATGCCATCCCAGATGTGTATGACTTTCTATCTTCTGCAGAACACAAATTAAGATTTTTAGAAGAATATTTCAGCTCTGTGAGTCCATACAATGGAAGTGAATGCTGACTAGAACTTTGAAGAACCAAAAAGCACATAAAGGCAGCATAAAAGTAACGACTCCAGTGTTTAAATCCATATCTTCTGAAGTGATTCAATCGATTTTGGGTGAAAACAGACCAAACTGTCTTTCACTATAAATCTTGACATAAGTGATTCTGATTTCAAGCTCGATTACACTTCCAATAGCACCATCTAGCATTCAGCATATGCTCATGCACTAGGAACTGTAATCGAGTATGAAATTATGATCAGGTCAAGGGACTGCAATGGCAAGATGTACAGTGAAAAAATTGTATATTTTGGTCAGTCTCACCCAAATCCGGTTGGATCGGTTATGAAGATATGGATTTAACCACTGGAGTCATATGGATTACTTTTATGCTGCCTTTATGTGCTTTTTGGAGCTTCAAAGTTCTGGTCACCATTCACTTGCATTGTATGGACCAACAGAGCTGAAATATTCTTCTAAAAAATCTTAATTCATGTTCTGCAGAAGAAAGAAAGTCATACACATATGGGACGGCATGAGGGTGAGTAAATAATGAGAGAATTTTCATTTTTGGGGAATCTAAACAAAACAACATTAATCCCACTTTACCTGTTGTACTCTGTAAGTGCATGGTGGATGACCATTCCCATGCCCTACAAAAAGATTAAACCTCCACATGAAAGTGTGCGATAACTATTAAGATGCATTTCAATTCAATTTGAATTTAAAGACTTCTGCTTAAAAACTTACATCCAGAGTTGGCTCATCATCCACTATTGACAGTTTCACAATGTAAGGATTCACAGACTGCAGGTAACAGACACGATACGTTTTACAGAAATATTATAATCAATGCTTCAGATATATAAATATTCAAGAGTGATATAAGCACACATATAAAAAGTATTCTCAAAGATTTACCAGTGTTGAATGTATTCTGTATGTAAAAAGTAGTGTAACACATTATATTTTAAATTCTTGTAATCAGACTACAGTTACTGGCTTTCAATTAAGTTAATTACTTTAAATTGGGTTACATGTACCTGGGTTATTTTTTTATTCATTAAGTAAAAAAAAAAAAAAACTTTTCAGCAAAGTGTTAGAAAGTAACTTAAAAGAAAACTAATTAGTAATGTGATAAATCAAGTAATTTGATTACAATTTCAGAGAAGTCATCACCAGTTTGTAGTGGACTACTTTTTTCACACTGATTTCTACTATCACACAGGCTCTCTCTTACCTCATACTTCCTGTAATTGACCAGAAGTGCTAAAAGGACCACAGAATCATAGCCATGCTGTGCTCGACTGGACACATCAGACAGAATCTAGACAGAAAGAGTTGAATGAAACGGATGACATTATAACACAGCGGGATTGAGCCATGCGTAGTTCAGGCAATCACAATCTTACTTGCAGAATGGCCTCAAATATACTGTTGATCATCACATACTCCAGTATGGTGTTCTGACTGATATTATCTGTCACCTTAAAAAAAAAAAAAAGGAATCATTATTTTAGAGGTGAGGCTACTTGCAATGTCTTGCTCATAGACTTCCATTGTGAGTGTATTAACGTAAACACAAATGAGTTGATATTCATTTCTGAGGCAGTTTGCAGCACATCTAAAAAATTTAACAAAAAGTTAAAAGTGCTCAGATGTGCGTGCAAAAGAAATGACAAGATGATTTACAGTGACCAGACACAGCAGCAGCTTCAAACATAAACTCTTCAGACTCTCTGATCCGTCACCACACAGCAGACTGTCCAGACTCTCCATCAGCTCCTAAACACAGCACAATTTCATTAGAACTTGTGTACAATAACACCTACATGACCGTGTGTGCCGACACGTGACCGACCTTCATTCTGAGTTCAGCTTTGTCGAAGCCCATCAGCATGTTGATGATGTCAAAGCCTGTGGCGGATTTGTTCTTTTGGTGAACTCCTCGGAACAGTGCGCACAGAGTCTAAAGTAACAGAGGTCTTTGTGTTAAAACGCAAGCGTTGATTCAGATCTTTTAGGTCAAAAGCAACTTTAACCATGTCTCTGTTAATAGTATGTGAACTCGGGAGTCACTTTGGTAAGAAAACTTAATATACAGTACACACACACACACACACACACACACACACACACACACATATATATATATATATATATATATATATATACATATATATATATACACATATATATATATATATATATATATATATACATATATATATATACACATATATATATATACACATATATATATATATATATATATATATATATATATATATATATATATATATATAAATATACATACACACATTATTTAATTTATTTAAAAATATATATATTTTAATTTATTAAAATGATTAACTTACATCTTGATAAAATATTTTAATGCGAAACAATCTCTCATTATTGTAATGTTTTACTTTTGAGTTTGCTTGTTTACTTTGCTAAACTTGCTGTCTAGGTAGTGAGCTCACTAGGTTTTAAGACTTTGGTGCTCAAACATGCTGTCTAGATAGGCAGCTAAATAGGTTTAGAGAATATAATACCCACAATTGCTAATTATGCAATTGAGTTCAACACCCTATATGCTCAAGCTACTTATACATTTAAACGTGCCTCAATATTTTGCAATAAACCTTAAATATACACTCAACGAACACTTTATTAGGAACATCTGTACACCTACTTATTCATGCGATTATCTAATCAGCCAGTCGTGTGGCAGCAGTGTAATCTATAAAATCATGCAGATATGGGTCAGGAGCTTCATTTAATGTTCACATCTACCATCAGAATGGAGAAAAAATGTGGCATGATTGTTGGTGTCAGATGGGCTGGTTTGAGTATTTCTGGGATTTTCACACAACACAAAATTCTCTAGAATTTACTCCAAATGGTGACAAAAATAAAAAAACATCCAGTGAGCGGCAGTTCTGCGGACTGAAACGCCTTGTAGATGACAGAGGTCGGAGGAGAATGGCCAGACTGATTCAAGCTGACAGTAAGGCTACGGAAACTTGGATAACCACTCTGTACAATTGTAGTGAGAAGAATATCATCTCTGAATGCACAACACGTCGAACCTTGAGGCGGATGAGCTACAACAGCAGAAGACCACGTTGGGCACTTTATTAGGACATTACTGTTCCTAATAAAGCGCTCAGTGAGGGTATTGGTTCTATACTTCTAATCGACTTAAAATCAATAGTTTTATATTTTTCTATGTTTTTAATTTGATTGTGTCATTTGCAATACTTCATGGGATTACAGTTCATGCCCTCATAAGAGACAAGTACAAAGTCTTGCACCTTTATCTTTTTGTCCAATTTTTTATAGTTTTTTTTTAAAACTTAAAGTTTGTAATGATATGATTCACCTCAGAGCTGGTTGCTTTGGTTCATGGCTTACAACTCTTTTATGAAAACCCCATGAAGAAAATGCAAGACGGCAGAAAATGTGGGTGGGCACATGGATTAGCATGGCCCGAATGGATATCACAACACGCAGCACTACCATCCCTACAATTATGGAAAAGTTCTGGTCAGTTAACTGTAGCTGGTCATGAGTTAGGCAGATCCTTTTACCTGAAGTGCATTGACTACTTTGATCTGGTGCTCCTCGCCCAGGGCTTGAACACAGTGATGGAACAAACTGTTGATGTTGTCTTTGATTTTCATCACTTCATCACCATCCAGAGACTCCAGCTTCCCTTCCAAATACTCAAGATTCACCTGGTCAGTCAAGCACAGTGTAAGCTTTGGAGGTGTTTTCTTGTATTTTTTAATGAGAGCATTACAGGTAACTCAATGGAAATGATCTTATTACAGAAGTATTTATTTCAGGATGTACATATGCACTGACCTTCATCAGAAAGAGCTCATCCCAGAAGCGAGGATTGCTCTTATTAGGGTCTTCTTTCTGAGGGGACAGATGGTTAAGAGTTCACCAATCCAACACTCATCATTTCACAAATAAGGTTACTAAATGAACATCTGAAAGGCTCCAAACCCCAAACATCCCTCCATTAACTGTTTCAATGACTTACTGCAAATATCTCATCATACATGAGCACCACCTTCTCCTTCAGTGGTTTCTTAGAGGAGGCTCTCCTCAGCAGACCTGCTTTCTTCTCAGTCTGAGCCATGGCTTACAACTGCACAACTAAAACATACACTCGTGCACATTAACATGACAATAATCATAACTAATACTAATATAATAATAATAATATAACGCTTTTTTTTGCTATATAATTTATATCACTATATGTAAATATACAAGTGAACGGGGGTTGGGTTTCTTTCTTTTTTTGATTTTCTCCCCTTTTCTCCAATTTGGAATACCCAATTCCCAATGCTTTTGTTTTTTACTTTAACTGAGTTTGTCAAGTTCCAAATAAAGATAAAATTATAAAAGAGGAAGTAGTTTTCATATATAATGCATTTTATTCACTGACTGGACTATCCAAAAATAGTAATTAAAATATGATTATTTAATTGTTATACGCATTTTTATTCACTTTCCAGATAAAATGACTAAATCGTGATTTATATTGTTATTGTCACATAAATTAAATGACTCATATTGTGACAACCTTTTGTCATGTCGCCCTCCCCTAATAACTATTATCATAACTGGCTTCATATCATTGCTGTAAATCATAATTTTGTACATTTTCACAACGCAACTATGTTTTCTTTTCTGTCTAGGCAGGTTTTGTGACTATAATACTCCCAAAAACTATCTAGGCAGGCAGGCCACTCATTAGGTTTGAGAATATGATGCCCAACAATGCTATGTAGGCAGCACCCTTGGTGTAGTAATTACAGTAGTGGATGACTGATATGGGTTTTTCAATGGCCGATGCCACTACTGATATCTAGAGGGTAGGACGGCCGATATAAATGCCAATAAACATAACACAATTATATATTGATTTGCCAACAGCATTATATGTAATAATTATCTTTGATTTTGATTAATTAGTCTTTTTAATATGTTCACCAAGGGTAGGGCCCTCAAAAATGCAATGTAGGTAGGTAGACAGCACCCTTGGTTAAGACGTTATAGTGCCAAAAAAAAAGCTGTCTAGGTAGGTTGAGACAATAATGCCCAAAAATGCTCAAAGGCAGCTCACTTTGTTTTAAGACTGTGATGCCAAAACATGCAGTCTAGCTAGGTTGCTCACTAGTATTTTAGGCAGCTCATTAAGGTTTGACATAAATGTGCATAAATAAAATGCTGTCTAGGTAGGCAGATCACTTGGTATTGAGGTTACTGTGCTCAAACAAAGTCTCAGCAGAGTGTTCACTTGGTTTTAAGAATGTAATGCCAAAGCATGCTGTCTGTGTAGGTTATTCACTAGGCTTTGAAACTATGATGACTATAAATGAAAAGAAGGTAGGCAACTCACTAGGTATTGAGACAATGAGTCCCATATATGCTGTCTAGATAGGCAGCTCACCAGGTTTATAGACTATGATGGACATAAACGCGAGATAAATAGGCAGCTCACTAGGTAGTGAGACTACGACTTCCAAATATGCTGTCTACATAGGCAACACAGGCTTGAACATAAATGCAGTATGGGTGGACAGGTCACTTGGCTTTGAGACTATCGGTGCTCAAACGTGTTGTCTAACCAGTTTTAGAGGATAAAAAAAACACCCAAAATATCTTCGTAGCCGCAAAAGTTTGGAAGCACAGACTATGTTTACATGTTCATGCATGTGTTTTGACAGCTTAGATTTAGCATGTAGCTCCTAACATTATATTACATTATCCAGACACTCGAGCACACTTGACAGCTCAGACTGTATTATACATAGAATTAATAGAAATATAGTTGATAAAAATTAATATAAATAAATGATCATTTAATGTGGAATATATACGTGTTGTTAACGCTAAATCACCAACGCTAATCTGATAGCTCCTATCTTATATTTATAAAATAATTGGTTAAACTCTTCTAGTTTAATTGTAATACTAAAGCTAGGGTTTTTAATCGGTATATATCGATTTAAATAAATGAATTCAACAATATTGTCCTACCTGAGTAAATGATTCACTGTATTTGTTCCATTATTTCACAAGCTAAACAGCAGTCTGCTTTCGTTCAACTTCCGGTTTGGGCAGAAACCCCGCCCATATGATCCACATCACTTCCGCTGATTGCTTGAGAAAAAGAATAAAAAAACTGTTCAAAATAAAGGTAGATTATGTGAATAAACAATTATAGAATTACTGTTTTATATTAATAAAATAATCCTATATTATATTCATATAGTAATCATATTTTAAAAGCATGTTTACATGCCCATAAAACAAAAACAAAAATCACATTCACATTTTTCACTCTTTCCTTCTTTTTTTTTTTGTAGTGGTTCAAACCCGCAACATTTTGGTGAGCGGCCTGTATATTTGTCCATTACAGCCTCTTTGTTTACAACTTCCAATGTTACTTACTTGTAATTCCCTACACTATTGTGCTCCTCTGTGGTATGAGTGGTGTAAGATACTTCCAGAATCAGAAGTGGAGATTAATAGTAAATAAAGGGACTCAAATATTGTTCTCTTTCTCACCCACCCTTATAATATGGCTTCTGAAGATATGGATTTAAACACTGGAGTCTTATGGATTACTTTTATGCTGACTTTCTTACGTAGTTCTGACTACCATTCACTTGGATTTTATGGACCTACAGAGCTGAAATATTCTTCTAAAAATCTTAATTTATGTTTTGCAGAAGAAAGAAAGCCTTACATATCTGGTTTGGCATGAGGGTGAGTAAATGATGAGAGAATTTTCATTTTTGGGTGAACTAACCCTATGAGATGCCAATGTATAAATTCATCACTGACAGTCAGCCATGATTTTAATTAATTGTTTTTATCCCCTTTTCCTCCAATTTTGGCATGCCCAATTCCCACTACTTACCAGGTCCTTGTGATGGCGCAGTTACTCATTCAATCCAGGTGGCCAAATTTATTTTAGAAATTATATAATTATTAAATTCGGAACATTTATTTAAATTAAACGATGCAAAACATGAATTATTTTATAGGTAAATGATTACATTGTTTGTGTAGTTTAAAAAAAAATAATCTCATCTTTACATGATACAGTTAATAGATAGGCAGTGTAAATAATAGCAGCAATTTAACACCAAGTGTCTCTTAGTTTCATAAAATGTTTTGAAAAGTTGCATACATTGAATTAAAATTAATGTAATTTAATTTAATTTAATTAATATTAATAATTAAATTAAATACAATTTAAAAAAGCAGCGTTTCAAACGGGAAACTCCCGATGAGAACATATTATTTTATTAATTTAATGTAATCAACAATTATTTAATAAATTCAATGTTTCAATTATACACATATTTCATTTATAGAATTAATTGCAGATTTATGTGAAACTAGTAAATAACCATTTAAATACAAATTCCTTTCAAGTTCAGTATGCATATTTCCATTTATAGACATGGATTGTGTATAATTGTAGATGTAAATCTTTATCAGTAGATGGAGCCACATTCACTATAATTATATTCCAAGAAGAATGTTGCAGTGAGAAAAAAAAAAAAAAACATTATTTGAAAAGGCTTGTAAGAAAAACCTGCCTCCTATAAGAACATGATCGCAGGCACTGCATGTGTGAGAGACTCCAGTGTTCCTAAAGTTACAGTGGAATATATCACACAGGGTAAGCATCTTTACTCAATGCATGCACATTTACAACTGCTGGGAAGATTTTCAAATGGGGAAAATCTTATTTGTACAGTATATGTATACAGATTGCATATAGTATTATAAATCTGTGCTCTGTCAATGATCTTTACTTAAACTTGATTCATACACATGGTAACCATTTTTAAATGTGCAGAATAATTCTACAAGCACATTTAACTGAAAGCGAATCCCCTTTTAAAGCAACTGTACTATGTTTTGTACAAAGAATCTCATCATGTTATATGCAGATATTCCTTCATTTTGAATGAGAATGGACTTGATATTTAAGATATCTTCACAGAAGTTTGCATGATTATATGAATAGAAGGTTTTGTTAAAAAGAAAACAGCAATTTCAGCTGGAAGTTGCTGGAGGGCTTTGTCAGATAAATATGGTGTCTAAGTACTAGTTGGTACATGCCTTTGGATCCACTACTTTTGAAATAGCTGTAATGAGCTTGTACTGCAGATTTACTGTTACACGTGTTTTATTTGAACTGGTCCTCTCTCACAGTCTTTGAATGTTGAGATTGAGATTCTAGAATAGGGATGCACAGAGAAACTTTAAATTCAATATTAAAGAATTGAATTTGTAATAAATATTTTATTCTTTGTTGTCCCCCACTGTTGAAATGAGATCTACAGTACAGAAAATATGCAGGATGTGGAATCTGCACAAGGACAATGTGATACTTTAAAAAATGTGCTGTGGTATAATTACTTAAATGAACTGGGTGAACGGACACAGTTTGGACACTGTTGTTTTGTGCTGCAATGCGAAGGACTCTGCCAAATTGCTGCAGAACTGAGCCAGGGTCAACAACCGTATTATTCAAACTAAACAATGTGATCTTTGCCACATGCAAGAAATTGCAAGCAAGTGATTTTTAGATGGAAATTGCAAATATATGTACTCTAGGACTGATGGAGAAATGATAGTGTGTAATTAATAAATTATTAATAAATAAACCGATGTTCATATACTGTAATTAAACTGCATTCCCAAGTCTGTGTAACATTTGACCTTTGACCTTGGAAAATGTAATTTATGCATGACACTGGACTATGGAAATGTAACATTTCATAAATAAGCAAGTACTTTCGAAGTGTCAAAAATGCACTCTAAACCCCTTTGAAATTAATTGTACATGAAAAATGAAATGTACATTCATTTTCAGATAATCACATTTTATTAATACATTCATTAGGTTCATCAATAGAAAGTTCATAAATCATTTAAAATCATATTTGAACTAAATGACAACTTAATACTTCATAATCAACTTCATTATCATGTCTGTTTCATACAAACAATGTTATTACATTATTACTAATGTCAGTATGAATAATCATATTTATCATTGGTATTTAAATACTTCCAAATATGCATACTATATTGACCTTCACAATAAGACTCAACAGCTAGCATTGCTTGTGTTTGTTGCCTTGGAAACCAAATGACCTGTTACAATGCACAACAATAAAAAACTAGGATTGAATAAAACAGAGCCCATGTGACATATTTAAAGTAAATAGTATTGTTGTTTTTATGTTTTTGTTGTGTCAGTTATAAATGACGTCGGACCATTGAGGGGTTTCAGTAATCATTCAGTGTGCTCATCTTTCTTCTCTGTGTTGTAGTTCACAATGCTCAGCATCTGCTTGTGTTTGAGTGTTGTTGTACACTTAGCAGTGTCTCAGGAAGCAGAGGAGCCAATCACATACACGGCAAGTACTACAAAACTGACATGTACTCAGTTACCAGTCTGTAAATGAAATGGTCACTGGTGCATCATCAGGGTACTGTGTTCAGGGTAATTGCATAAGATTTGTTAGTGTTTCGGTATTGAATATTTATTTATTCTCAGTTTCCTTCTTTTTTCATTTTACAGTGCACTGAAGGTTATGAATTTGACATTGAGAAACAAAGCTGCAAAGGTAACACACACTAATGACCTCTCGTTGTTATGTGAATGGCATAAGCATTATAGACAATGCATCAGAAAGGCTGATAAAAATGGCCGATATTTGTCCAATTTAAGATTATTTGCATCGGCTGATAACTGTGCCCAGATTGGCTCATTAACACAAGTGCTAACATGTAAATGTGTAAAAGGCTCAGGTGTAAACACTACAGCACACACAGCAATGTTGTTAAAACATCTCAGAAAACCTCAGTGCCTGCATAGCAAGATGCTCCAAATTGCTCAGAACACCCTAGCAACCACCTAACAAAGTGCAAAAAACACTCAAAACTCCTTTACAACCACATAGAAATGTGCTAGCAACCACCTAACAATGCACTAAAAACACTTAGAACACGTTAGCAACTGCATTTAATTGGGCTAGCAACAACCCAGAACACCCTATCAACCATCGTGAACAAACTAGCAATCACCTAACAATACACTCAAAATCCTCAAAACACCTCAGTGTCACCAGTCCTACTTGACCCACTCCGAGCGAGATTCAAACCAGTGATCCCCGGCATGGGAGGTGGGTGCGCTAACAAGGAAGCTAAAGGCTACAGACTCTAGCCTCGGTCGCTAACGCATCTCTTAAGGCCAGGAGAGTGAGGTTTACACAGCTATCATGTACCAGATGGCTACCGTTACATTAGCAAAATCCCCCCCCCCACATGGAAATTCAAATAGTTAAAAGAAAGTGAACTGTTTGACGTTATGGTTGAAATCTGGTTATTGCAAGATTATTTATGACAATGGTGAAATGTTTTGTAATTTCTTGAGCTAACCAATCTTTTTCTTTATACTTCCCACAGACATAGATGAGTGCAAGACAGTTCAAGAAGCCTGCAAAGGGGGCATGAAATGCATTAACCATTTTGGAGGATACCTCTGCCTGCCCCACAATGCTCGGATATTTGTCAGTAATGGCGAGGATGAGCCCACTACTGCCCCACCAGTGGAACCAGGTGCTGGAGCAGGTGCTCTGCCTGTTATTCCTGCCATCTCCAGAGGCGATTACTCAAGAGTCTATCAAAGTTCATCACATTCAATCCAGTGTGGTGTTGGTTTTATGCCAGACACTCAGAACTACTGCAGAGGTGAGCGCTACCTGGCTGGCTGATTCTCTCTGGATTCGACTGATTTGTACGATATTTCAGGATATGTTAGCGCTTGCACCATAGAAAAGGCATGGCCAGTATTTATCTCATCGATCAAATAGTTGCAGAAGAATTATGTTTTTTTTTTCTTCAGTTGTAACACCCCCAATTGGTAGATTTTGTCAATATTTGGCATGTTTCCTCAGAATGTTCTGGAGTCTGTGTGCATAAAGTGTTGTTAATTTAGGACACGGCACGACTTTTGACATGACGTCCAAACTAAAACATTTGGTGCGCCAGTAGTTGACATGATCAATAACAGAGCAATATTGAAAGTGCCACAGAGCCACAGTGTTTACACTCCTCAGGAAGTCAACCTACCAATGGCTTACTTACAGTTTTCTCCGCACGTTAAACTGGGATACAAAAAAGTATGTTATCGTCTAAAATAATTGCACACTTCACTTATAAATATCCTTTTTCGCTCTTTGCAAACCAAACTCAATGTTGTTGTGTCAGTAAAGAGCATGCAATGCCAGGTCTCTCTTTTCTATCTGGATAGAGGTGCCAGTCATGTTACAGCATGCAGAATCCTTTAGTAGAAAAAACCATTTAGGTTGCATAAACTATTTGAAAGACATGAAGTGCAAAAACATGCCAACTAACATCGCATCCAACAAGAATATAAAATTTCTTCACATCTTTAATCATTTTAGATATTACAAGCAGTAATTTTCTAAATACTGCCCAAAATTTGAGAAGGGTATAGCTGCAGGCATCGCTCCAAACCAGCTCTATCCCTCTCCCCTGTTCGGACATGCCCCGTATTGAAGTGTCAGAATGTTCAAGCATCCCGTATTTGTGTGGCAAACGTTGGCAACCTGAATCATATAAGTTCATGCCGGGTTTACTCTTTCTCACATGTTGACGATAGCCATTCCTAGTGGTTATCAAGTTTTTGGTGGATCTCTCTCACGCATATGCCATAGTTTCAGTTGCAATATAATTATAAGACTGTAATGTATCGCAATGTGTATTGTATCTAGGGTTGTCAACTGCTCCGACTTCAAGGGCATCCTGCATTTTGGCTGAAATTAAGATGTCACATACCCAACCATATCCTGCAGATTGGACGGTGAAACGTTTTCATGCTCAAGCGTCCTGTATTCATGTGCCAGAAAGTTGGTAGACCTAATTGTATGGTGAGGTGGTTTGCGGTACCCAGCCCTGGTGGATATCAAGTTTACTTGCTACTAAGTGCCTTTAAAAAACCTCTGGATATCTTTCAATGATTTTCTGTCACTAACCTTACAAATAAGGGCAACTGCAGTGATTAAGTCTTCCTCAAAAGCACTAACTGTATCAACCAGGTTCCAGCCAATCAGATTGGGGACTCGCGATTTTAGCCAGCTCTTGTCCTTTTGGTGCGCAGTTTGCATCAGATGATCAGTGAATGGACTGTGGGCATGCCATCTGAGGCTGACTGGTCTCAGGTCATCAGTCTTGTAGCAACTGTGCCTTCTGTGATCAAGCAGCTAACTGGGGAAATGTGGTTTTGTTTGAGGAAGTATGGGTCAGGACTTGCAATCTCTCAGCCCATTAAAATGAGTCAACAATTAGCTCTGGCCTCTTCCCGCAAAGAGAGGTTGGTCCTCCAGCGATGTTTACATACTTTAGGCCAGTCTCTTTCAAAAGTGCTTTGGCAGCAATTCCTTTGGAATCTGACACCAGTTTGTTGGAATCAAATCACCGTTATGTGGGCGATCATCACAGACTCCAGGTGTGTTTAGAACAGTCTCTCTCATTTAAGAGAGGTGGGTGAGAATGTGCTGAGTTTTTTCATGTGAATTCTTGCCTGTAAGGTCTCTTGCCTAATTTTTTCCAGTGTGCCTCGGCCAGTTTGGCTATCAACAGTGCTGAACCCCCTCAAAGGGCCCACGTGAGCCTTGTCCAGCCAAACGCTGGTCAGCAAAGCTTTGGAAACTCTCGGCAAGAGGCCCACTGGGGGTCTTTGGATCTCTGCTTTGACATTATTCTCACATTAATGCTTCAAATGTGTCAGTTAGGAGCCAAAGGAGAGTCTGTCTGAATATCCTTGCATTTGGATGAGGAGGTTTTTCACTCACACGTGTTGCACATCTAATAGTCTGTATATGAATCAGAGAGAAGTGGGCTATTCTTAGGCCTTTGTATATAGTTACTCGACTAAACCTGGAAGATAAGTTCAGACCACCCACGAAAGCACCCACAGTGCGAAGGGACACTTTCTGTGCTCCAGGACTAAGCTGGAAATCTTGCCAGACACACCAAAGAATGATTAGGAATGCACAACCGATGTGTATTTTGGATTATGCTACCTGTTAGTTTAAATAAGTGGTGTTATTAGAGTTTGAGGAACGGAATTTCATGGACAATTAATTGCATTAAAGCTGAACTCTGTAACTTCTGCGACTCCATTGGATGGGCAAACCACCCCCAAAGTCACCCGATCGGTTTAGCCAATGTTGCCGTGATGGACTGGTTGGGATGGTCAAACAAACAAAACTTAATTTTGACAAAATTTGGTATACTGTATGCCCTCAGAATGTTCTGGTATGCTCACCCAGTTTTGTTAAGTTTGGACGTTGTGCAACTTTTCGTTAACTGTAATTGATCTTCAGTTGTGTTCCTTTCAAGGATATGAAGGGTTTTTTTGTTTCATTTTTTAATTTTTTTATTACAGATGTGAATGAATGTGCTAACGGAAATCCTTGCCAGCATCAGTGCTACAATCTGATTGGCTCTTTCATCTGCCAGTGTGAAGTTGGATTTGAATTGGCTACAGATTCTGTCTCCTGCCAAGGTTAATGTCCCCTTTAAGTAATAACACAACTGTTTATTAAGATGAATGAGTTGTGACACATTATAACCTAATTTATCACAACTAATGAACAAATTTTTAATCTTGCAATAGGCCTAGTTGTTAGTTAAACAAAGGTAATATCTCACAACGCTGCACCGATACTCTAGATCCTTGTATGTTTTAAAAAATGTACGTGTGCATTTATAGGCCTATAATTTCATATCATTTCCTAGTTCACTTAACATACTTTGCACAGTATACATGCTCTATACTACAGAAATAGTGCAAAATTGTCTTCCGCTATACCCAACACAGCCAAAACTATTGTTGTACCAAATCCTTCCTATCTTGAACCCCCTTGGGATAGCTTTAAGTATTAATAACAGACTCATATCCTTGGGCAATATACGTATACCATACAAAGAGTTTTATAATTTTTTTTAAAATTGGTATTATAATAACTTAATTTGCGTAGGAACATGCTATCATTACAGGCTAATCAGTTAGCTTGCCAATTGTTAGCTTTGCTTGAAATAAGTTAATTTTTCATACTTGGCAAATTTTTCTCTTTAATGTTTTAGGAGTAAACCTCACACCATAGGTGTAAAACATTGTCAATGTTTTTAGCAGTTCAGATGTAGTCTATAGACTTCAAGTTAAAAATAACAAGGAATATAATTGAATATGTTCCCCGTAATTCCACTGTTTCATACTTAACTGTGTATTCCAGATATTGATGAGTGCGAATTCTCTAACTACATGTGCCAGTTCCAATGTGTGAATCAGCCTGGCGGATATAGCTGTGTGTGCCCTGAGGGATACCAGGTCCAAGCGACACGGATGTGCCAAGGTACATTCCAGACAAATTCCATAAGGCTCCTGAAGGGTCCTCGCTTCTGAAGTTTCTCATAAAAATGTTCTGCCTCTTATAGATATTAACGAGTGTGAAACGGCACACAACTGCAGAGATGATGAAATGTGTTGGAATTACTATGGAGGATTCCGTTGCTATCCCAAAAACCCCTGTAGTGAGCCATACGTAAAAACAGGCGAAGGGTGGGTCTAATCTTCTGATTAAATCATGTTTGTGTTGTGATAAATTATTTGTGCTTTTCAAAATTCTGTTCTAGAGTTTTGTAGCTTTTAATCCATTTCTAAAGCCATCTACACTGATCAGCCGCAACATTAAAACAACCTGCCTAATATTGTGTAGGACCCCCTCATGCCGCCAAAACAGCGCCAACCCGCATCTCAGAATAGGATCCTGAGATTATATTCTTCTCACCACAATTGTACAGTGTAACGTTGCTGGACATAGGTAGTGACAGGAAGACGAAGATGATATGATGAACCCAAGTGCAGTATTATGTTTCAAACGTGGAATCCAATAACCCTAATATTAATATATTGAATCAAAACAAAAACACGAAAGACTAGACTAGATTTGACTTGACTTGGCATGACTTGACTAAAGACTTGACATAAACTAAACTTGATTAAAACTAGACTTGACTTGACATGACTTGGCTTGACCAAAACAAAAGTTACATTCACACAATGCCTGACAAGAGACAATGGCAAACATGAGGGCTTAAAGACACAGACATGGGTAACAAGACAACCAATGAATGCACAGAACTATAAACAAGATAACAAGACTACTAAACTAAAACTAATGACAAACTAGGACTGATAATGAGTAACAAGACAATAAACCAATGAAAACAAGACACATGAACATGGAGGGAAACAGGAATCACATGACTAGGGACCACATGACCAGAACAGGAACTAAACTAGAAAAATTTAAAACATGAAAACAAGAGCAAAACACATAAACGTGACATACAGAGTGGTTATCTGAGTTACTGTAGACTTTGTCAGTTTGAACCAGTCTGGCCGTTCTCTGTTGATCTCTCTCATCAACAAGACATTTCCATCCACACAACTGACACTCACTGGATGTTTTTTATTTTTGGCACCATTCTGAGTAAACTCTAGAGACTGTTGTGTGTGGAAATCCCAGAAATACTCAAACCAGCCCATCTGACACCAACAATCATGATTTTATGCACTGCTGTCACATGATTGGCTGATTAGATAATCGCACGGATGATTGTTGGTGTCAGATGGGCTGGTTTGAGTATTTCTGGGATTTTCACACACAACAGTCTCTAGAATTTACTCGGAATGGTGGCAAAACAAAAAAACATCCATTGAGCGACAGTTCTGCGGATGGAAATGTTTTATTGATGAAAAAGGTCAACAGAGAATGACCAGACTCAGATAAGCATTATGTACAATTGTGGTGGCTGATCAGTGTATATGCCAAGGTAAAATTCACTTTCAGCATATAAAGTTCACTTAATTCACATATTGTATTTGCATTAAAATTTACTGTATTTCTCTTCTGGAAAAATGGGCTAAATATATTGATGACTTATGTTGAAATACACACATTGTTGTCTAACAAATGGCTATTTGCCTATTGGCTATTTTAAAGAAAAGGGAAAACCCTTTCAACATCTCGAGCCCAAACTTCAATGGGAAATACATCAACACAAGGCAGAAAACTGTGCTCGTGAAGCCATATCATGGGGCTTTTAACATATCTTTATCTAAGCTTTCTGATTTGAATTCCATTCAATATTTTAAGTCCTCTTGATTTCTTGTTTTTGTTTGGAATATTTGAAGAACTTGGAAATTTCCTCGTAACTGCAGTGGTTGGCCACCATTTTCAACTTTTTAATCCTCAATAATAAAAAAACGTAGTGTATAAATTTACTCTGTATCTAGTCGCTGTAGGTGCCAGTCGCCAAGTGTTTGCCGGGGACTGCCTCCTGTCATTGTCTACAAGTACATGAGCATCTTTTCTGATCGCTCAGTTCCTGCGGATATCTTCCAGATTCAAGCTACTAGTGTGTACCCCAACATGGTAAACACTTTCACGATCAAATCCGGCAATGAGGGAGGAGAATTCTACCTGAGGGTAAGGCATGATAATGGATTGAGTAAACCCTGGGCTGTTCATATTGTTTAATGGGTCATTCTCAGGAAACGGTGCCATTTGTCATTTTATCACTTCACTTGAACTGTCAAGAAATCATATTTTCCAAGATCAGGCCCTCAGTACCAGCCATAACAGCCATAAATATTGGGGGATCACCACATGTTTTGTGTCAACCCTGTTACATTCATTTGAAGTTGAAGTGCAAAAATGTCAAATTACAGACTTAGCTAGCAAACATCACCACACCACATCAGAATCATTAGGAACAAATTGTAAATAATTGATCTATGATTTTTCCCATTACAGTGTTGAACTATTGAGCTTTTCAAGACCAGTATAAGTGTGAAAATAATAACATGTTGTGGCGGGGCGGAGGGTGGGGCCGGATCGTGATTATACACACCCGGTCCCGTATCAGGCGTGCGTGCGTCCGTCCGTCTGTTCTTTAGGATTTCCTTTGGAATCCCCACTCAGGGGATAATTTTGAAGAGTGCCTCCTCAACACTGTGTGCTGAGATGTTGCGAAGAGGCACCGCTTCCGGATATCGCGTTGCATAGTCCACCACGCCCGACGAGATCCATTCCAATTCTGTCGAAGGGGATCTCGATCAATGGCGCTTTTGGGGTGGCCGGTGAGTTCACCAACTGACATTCTCGGCACGCCGCACACCACTTGCGAACGTCCCCGTGAATGCCCTGCCACACATGTTGATAAAGACTGTAAGAGAACTTACCTCTGTTTGAACTCATGACATTTTCCTTTCAAAACAGGTTTTGTGTCAACCCTGTTACATTCAAAATGTGTAGAGCTCGAAAGATACAGGGTTGAATAACAGTGGAAAAATGCTTAATAACGACCTTAGCTTGCAAATATCTTTGCACCACACTCTGTTACTTATTATCAATAACTATATTTTTTCCTGTAGAAAAATGGAACACTTTGATTTTCCTGTAACAGAGTTGAACTATTGATCTTGATGAGGCAAATACTGTATATATAAACAAATAAAACATCATCTAATTTCTCTTTCAAACGGTATTTTTTGTGTCAGCCCTGTTACACCCAAATTTGATTTGGGGTTTAATGTTGCAGGGTTGGATGTCTGTAACATACAAATGGCACTGTTTCCTGAAAATGACCCTAATAGACCTTTTATTGTGATATTAAGTTTTGGCTTTCTCTGTCTCTTTCAGCGTTCCAGTAATGTAAGTGCCATGCTAGTAATGACTAAGCCTTTGACTGGACCAAGAGAACATATTGTGGATTTGGAGATGGTCACCCAGAGCAATGTCTTGAGTTACCGTTCAAGCTCACTGCTAAGACTCACCATTATTGTGGGTCCATACCCTTTTTAAACCATCTAGATAAGCCAAATCAGCACCTTGGTTTTATCTTTGTACTATAGCTTACTATATTTAAAGTGTTCAACACAGCATGGTTGCCTAAATGTGATCTAGATCAGTGGTTCTCAACTGGTGGGCCGCGACCCAAAAATTGGTTGCAGGACTCTGGAGGAGAAAACGCGTTCCATATCTTTTGTTACTAATGATCATAGGCTGTGCGTCCAATCAAACTCTACAATGTTTCGCTGCAAATTCATGTCTCACATGGTTGAAGCTAGCCAAATTAGGCAGATGACAACATGGACAGGTAGTGTGACATGCCCTCATTCTGAAAACCTATGAACAAAACTACACAAGATAAAAGAAGATACAACCCATACTGCATTATATAACAGTCCATTTGCAGAAGCCTATTATTACACTTCAGTATGATGTTAAGGACATTTTGGGACAGTGTTAGATTGCCGCTGGATGTCCTATGTAAAATCTGGGTCCTAAATCAAAACCGGTTGAGAACTTCTGGTCTATATAGTATAGAAAGTTGCATAATTATTAGTTTCTAAAAGGATTTGGTTTACCAAACATAAAAAGTTGGTTGTCTGGGATCTACTGAAGTTTTCCAATAATGTGTACTATTGAAAATGGAAGACAAAAATTCTTTGTCTTGGTAGTAAGAGGTTTGCAAGATTCTGCTGTATGGAAACTTGTCAGTTTTTAAAGGGATAGTTTACCCAAAAATGAAAAATCATTTACTTACCGTCATGGTGTTCAAACTATATGACTTTCTTTCTTCCATACAACACAAAAGAAGACGTTTAGCAGAATCTTCTCGCTTCTCTTTTCATAAATGGGTATCTGGGGCTATGCAATAAAAAAAAAAACTTTATGAACTTTATGTGACCATGGTAACATTTTTGCAAAACAAATTTACATGCCTTATTATACGTTTGGCTGCAGTTTCCCAAGTGTCCAGCAGGGGGCACCATAAGCAAGTGAAATGGTGTTGTAATGTAGATGACAATTAAATGGAGTATATTAATGAGTAAAATGTATCTCATCAACCTAAAACTTTAACCTAAACCTAACCGACAGTGATCTAAAATCAAAAAGAGAAATGAAAAGCACATTTTCTGAAGCAACCACGTGTTTTGATATCATAACAACAGTGTGTGAGTGATAGAACGAAGAATAAGTGTTTATAACGTCATTATCAGCAATTGAAGTCGTGATTTGTGTGTGAAATATCTGATTAGCGAAATATCGTCAGTGTAGAAACAAGAATGGGGAATTAAACCACAGAATTCTGGATAAAAATAATAATAAAAATAACATTGCAGCGGCTTAGAAACTGCTCAAGCTCATGTCGCGATTTAATTGCGTTTGCGATTAAGTGCGCAGCCCTAGTGCTGTTGAGCTCCAAAAATAACAAAAACCACTACAGAAGTATAATAAAAGTATTCCAAACGATTAATGAGATTTGAAAGCTGCGGTTGAGAGTAAGATTTTCAATGAATAACACCTTAAATTTTTGTCTGTTCCTCTCAGAAAGTTATTTCGGAAGGCTTCGGAAGATTTCTGTGGCCCTTTTATTGTGCTATTTTGCCATTTTCTAAGCTTGCCAGCTGCATTCACAGTAATCATTTGGAAAAGAGCAACGTCAACACTCTACTAGGTAGAAGTAAGAAAGTCATGCATGCTCGGAACAACACGAGGGTGATTAAATGATGACAGAACGTTCACTTTTGGTGAACGAACCCTTTGAAACTGTTGATCCATCAAAGCTTTACATTTCTCCTTCATGGAACCATGTAAATAACAGAATGCAGCTATCAAAAGTATTCATAGATTCATTACTAGAACTCCCTTTACTTCTTAGCAGGGGGAAAAGTGTTTTATAGGTGGAACATGAGGATAAAGCAAACAGAGCTCTGCAGAGTCTTAGGTGGAACAGTTTGTGTCGCAATCTTAAGGCATCCTGAGCTAATGGAAATATCTGAATGCGTCCTCCGCCTCACAAATACTGCAGAAATGACCTCCTATCCTATGAGAATAAGGCAATAATGTTTTGGAAACAGAAGTGATGTTTTCAGGAAATTGCTGGCAAGGGTTTTGGGTCGCATAAGCAATGGAACTGTTGCCTAACATGGCTGTATGGTTGCCAGAGTGCCGTTTGATCTGTGACAAACACTGTTACTTAAACTGTTGCGTCACACCCTGTACCCCAAGAGATGTGCTCGTGGGAGAGGCCCATATGGTTTGAGCACTACCACGTTGTATGAAATTATTTTGGCAAGTGAATTTTATGTTGGCTGCATCAAGATTTAAGTATTTCAATGCAATATGGAGGCTTACAGAGACAATGTATATGTTGTCATTATGTATTTTCCTATGATTGATTTGCTGAATTTGATTCACGCATGGTGAATGCTCCGTCTTCATTTTTCTCTTATTGAGATCATATTTGCTTATACTGGTTTTCTCTTCTCCGCAAGGTTAAGACATGTATGAAGCATGTCTGTTGATCGTATTTTTACCTTCGATTAAAAATATTCTGTATTTTCAGTCTGCTCTCAAGTTGCACTTTTTTTTATTTACTTGTCCTATGTGCCATTTATTCTGCTGTACAATTTTTGGAAATAAAAATTATTACAATAACAACTGTGTCATTTTAATTTACTAAGTTGTTTGGTTTTGTAAGCCAGTGACACACTCACTGCAAAACGTCATTTTCTTATGGAGTCTTAATTACTGGTGAAAAATATCTAAACATCCTTAAGACAAGACAAGATATCTAATGAAACTTTGCTCCTCAAGTAAATACAAATAAAAATCTTTTTTAAAGGGATAATTCATCCAAAAATAAAAATTCTCTCATGATTTTCTCACCCTTATCCCATCCCAGATGTGTATGACTTTCTATTTTCAGCAGAACTCAAATGAAGATTTTTAGAAGAATATTTCAGCTCTGTAGGTCCATACAATGCAAGTGAATGGTGGCCAGAAATTTGTAGCTCCAAAAATGACTTAAATTATACATAAAAGTAATCCATACGACTCCAGTGTTTAAATCCATATCTTCTGACGCGATCTGACAAATTTTGAAGTCCTTTTTTTACTATCAATCTCCACTTTCACTTTCACTTCCATATTCATCTTTGTTTTTGGTGATTTGTATTCTTTGTGCATATCACAGGTGCAGACAAATATCAAATCTAGTCCGCGCGGACTGTACTGATGATGAAATTTGCGATGAGGACAGCCATAGACGACTTGGGCCTTTATGCTGCCTTTATGTGATTTTTGGAGCTTCAAAGTTCTGACCACCATTCACTTGCATTGTATGGACCAACAAAGCTGAAATATTCTTCTAAAAAAATCTTAATTTATGTTCTGCATAAGACAGAAAGTCAAACGCATCTGGGATGGCATGAGGTGAGTAAATAATGAGAGAATTTTCATTTTTGGGTGCTGTCCCTTTAAGATCAAGATCAGTTCTTATCTATTTAAGAGTTGATCTTGATACAGTTGATCAAAGAATACATAAAAGTAATCCATACGACTCCAGTGTTTAAATCCATATCTTCTGACGCTTCCATATTCTTCTTTGTTTTTGGTGATTTGTATTATTTGTGCATATCACAACCTACCTGGCATGGAGGAGAATTTATATTTATACACTGGAGTATGGATTACTTTTAAGGCCCAGGTATATTTTTTTTTTCTGCTTTCCTTTTTTTTTTTTTTTTCTCCCCTTTTAGTTCAGTCAATGGAAGGTGCAGACAAATATCATATCTGGTGTGTGCCCTGTCAGTCCGCGTGGACTGTACTGATGATGAAATTTGCGATGAGGACAGCCATAGACAACTTGGGCCTTTATGCTGCCTTTATGTGATTTTTGGAGCTTCAAAGTTCTGGCCACCATTCACTTGCATTGTATGGACCAACAAAGCTGAAATATTCTTCTAAAAAATCTTAATTAATGTTCTGCATAAGACAGAAAGTCAAACAAGAAAGGATGGCATGAGGTGAGTAAATAATGAGAGAATTTTCATTTTTGGGTGCTGTCCCTTTAAGATCAAGATCAGTTCTTATCTATTTAAGAGTTGATCTTGATACAGTTTTCTTGCCCCATTGGCATTGATTTTTTCTAAGCATATATCAAACAAACTTTAGTAAGGTTTATGCATCAAACAAGAAATAAAAAGTTTGCCAATGGGTTTATTAGCAAGTAAAAATTCAACATTTCAACATTCTCTGAAAACAAGTTGCTTCTCTGTTCATCTTATTTTAAGGATATTTTGGATATCTTTACTGGGAAACTGGACAAAAATACTGATTAAGAAAACAATTTTATTTGCAGTGAACAGAATTGTAGCATCAGAGGAAACATCTCATCTTTCGCCAGTATTGCGTAACAATACTGCTAAACCATTTGGTATATTCCTGGAATGGTTTTAGAGGACCACCAAGATTCATCTGCAGTTATTACCTCCTGCGTCTGCAGATGGGAATACACAACTGTGATGTTGTCATGACAATATTTAAGCAGTTCCAGCTAGAATATTTACACACTGACAGCCAAGACATTTGTAGTAACATGTGAGTCATATCATTACAAACATATATGATCTGCATGTTTTTCCTAACATAAGACCACCCTGCATCTGTTTATGTATATATACATATTATATTATATATAGTTGAAGCCAGAAGTTTACATACACTTTTAATTGACTATCAGAATTCCAGTGGGTCAGAAATGTACATAAACTATGTTAACTGTAACTTTAAGCAGCTTGGAAAATTCCAGAAAATGAAGTCAAGCTTTTAGCCAATTAGCTTCTGATAGGAGGTGTACCTGTGGATGTATTTTAAGGCCTACCTTCAAACTCAGTGTCTCTTTGCTTGATATCTTGGGAAAATCAAATAAAATCTGTAGACCTTCACAAGTATGGTTCATCCTTGGGAGCAATTTCCAAATGCCTGAAGGTACCACATTCATCTGTACAAACAATAGTACGCAAGTATAAAAACCATTGGGCCACGCAGCCATCAGGAAGGAGACACATTCTGTCTCCTAGAGATGAATGTAGTTTGGTGTAAAAAGTGCAAATCAATCCCAGAACAACAGCAAAGGATCTTGTGAAGATGCTGGAGGAAACAGGTATACAAGTATCTATATCCACAGTTAAACAAGTCCTATATCAAGTCCAAAACCTCCATAAAAAAGCCAGACTAAAGTTTGCAAGTGCACATGGGGACAAAGAACTTGTAGAAATATCCTCTGGTCTGATGAAACAAATATTGTACTTTTTGGCCATAATGACCATTGTTATGTTTGGAGGAAAATGGGTAAACTTAGTTTAAATATATTTGGCTATGGTGTATGTACATTTCTGACTTCAACTCTATATATATATATATATATATATATATATATATATATATATATATATATATATATATATATATAAGCAATAACACTAAGAATATGTTTATATAAGGCTGATCATGGCAAACTGCTTGTAAGTGTTGCTTCTTGTCAGTGGATGAGATGGATCATTCAAAACATTGAAACTGATTTAAAGTGCAGCAGCGACATCTGGTGGTTATACGGAGTATCGATCCATTAGTAGCTGTCAAAGAGCTGAAATTCATAACTATTTAAAGCGTAATAAAACTCAGTACTCAGTCTCACATCACAGTGTTGGTCTTTAAAACATTTTTTATATGACTCACCGGATGGCAGACTTCTCGCTAGAAATTGTGTATTTGTTATCGCAAATAGTGTCTTCAAATCCTTGCAGCTTTGTCAGTGCGCCGTGCATGACGTAAGACAAAATGAAATTGTAACCAATCGCATCGTCGCTGAGTTTTGCGTAACCAATCGCAGCACAGCACTGTGACTCACCATACAAGGACAGCCATGGCCATATATGGCAACATCGACTCGCTTTATATGGAGGAAAGTAGATCTTTAGACAACGTCATCTTGAGTTTAGCTCCATGAATAGACCTTTATCAGTCATTTCTGATAAATTACTGAACGTAATATACGTAATTTAAAAACATAATAGCGATTCAGTACATAAAGTGCCTTGAATTATCATATATTGACGTTACTGACGGAACTAGTTCTTTTGTCGGATGTAAATGTGCGGTCGCGCTTCGTTGCTTCCATATGTGGCACGCAGCGCAAGTTCGTTTGAGGTTTGATTGATGGACTGTAGGCGGAAACTACATGTTGTAAACTTTGTACGCTGGTCGTAAAGGGCTAGTTTTGGAGGTTTGTTTTTGCAGTTTATAAGCGAACTGAATCCTGTTTTTCACACAGAAATATATCCGTCCCTAAATAAACTGCATTTGTCAAGCGGAAGACGCGGGTTTACTGCGAGTTGTCAGTTGAGTTGCGCTAATGTTTCTTAGCCTAGCATTTGTGAAGTAAGTTCAGTATCAGGTAAAGCGATCTGATCTGGAATCTGCTGTTAATACTCCTCATCTGCCACATACTGCTGTAGTTCTGGTCGCAGGTCAGGGATGTTAGGGGGAAACGGGGCTGTCAGGGGTACTGGACGTTCCGGTAACGGCCCGGGGTTGACTCAGCTACAGGTGGGCAGCACATCTGGGGCTTTAGGGGCTGTAAACTCTGCCATAAACCTGCCCGACGGGGGTCGATATGACGACAGGCCGTCTGATCATCAGGCTGTGCTGCTCAGCGGCTCCGACGGAGACTCGGACTCTGGGGATGAAGAAGAGAGTTCAGTGGCGGACAGGAGAGGAGTGAAGCGGGAGAGGAGTGAGATGGAGGTCGGGGTATCGTCTGCTGGTGGAGGTCTGTCCGCTGGGTATGGAGGAGTGTCCGGCGGGGTGGCTGGGGCAAAACCAGGCAAGAAAACGCGTGGACGGGTGAAAATTAAGATGGAGTTTATTGACAACAAGCTGAGGAGATACACGACCTTCAGCAAGAGGAAGACTGGCATCATGAAGAAGGTACACCCTGTTAATGTTGGTCTCGAACCTGTGCTAAAATAATAGTGCTATAACACGGTGCTAATATTAGTACTGTATCACTTGTAGTGCTATACCACTTTACTGTGCTGAACTACTATACTGATACTAGTAATATACCAACACTAGTTCTACTAGTCTACCGATAGCAATATATAAACAGTAATAACAATCCACACAATACTATAACAAGACTAGTGCTAAACCTTTGTACTTCTGCTAGTACCATAACAAAACCAGTATTACGCAACTGTACTGAAACTATTACCATAGTACTACAAGTGCTAAACCACTGTACTGACACTACTCTAGTACCATAACAATACTAGTGCTAAACCACTGTACTAAAACAAGTACCATAGTACTACTAGTGCTAAACCACTGTACTGACACTACTCTAGTACCATAACAATACTAGTGCTGAACCACTGTACTAAAACAAGTACCATAGTACTACTAGTGCTAAACCACTGTACTGACACTACTCTAGTACCATAACAATACTAGTGCTGAACCACTGTACTAAAACAAGTACCATAGTACTACAAGTGCTAAACCACTGTACTGACACTACTCTAGTACCATAACAATACTAGTGCTGAACCACTGTACTAAAACAAGTACCATAGTACTACTAGTGCTAAACCACTGTACTGACACTACTCTAGTACCATAACAATACTAGTACTGAACCACTGTACTAAAACAAGTACCATAGTACTACAAGTGCTAAACCACTGTACTGACACTACTCTAGTACCATAACAATACTAGTGCTGAACCACTGTACTAAAACAAGTACCATAGTACTACAAGTGCTAAACCACTGTACTGACACTACTCTAGTACCATAACAATACTAGTGCTGAACCACTGTACTAAAACAAGTACCATAGTACTACAAGTGCTAAACCACTGTACTGACACTACTCTAGTACCATAACAATACTAGTGCTAAACCACTGTACTAAAACAAGTACCATAGTACTACTAGTGCTAAACCACTGTACTAAAACAAGTACCATAGTACTACTAGTGCTAAACCACTGTACTAAAACAAGTACCATAGTACTACTAGTGCTAAACCACTGTACTGACACTACTCTAGTACCATAACAATACTAGTGCTAAACCACTGTACTAAAACAAGTACCATAGTACTACTAGTGCTAAACCACTGTACTGAAACTGCTCTAGTACCATAACAATACTAGTGCTAAACCACTGTACTGACACTACTCTAGTACCATAACAATACTAGTGCTAAACCACTGTACTAAAACAAGTACCATAGTACTACTAGTGCTAAACCACTGTACTGACACTACTCTAGTACCATAACAATACTAGTGCTGAACCACTGTACTAAAACAAGTACCATAGTACTACTAGTGCTAAACCACTGTACTGACACTACTCTAGTACCATAACAATACTAGTGCTGAACCACTGTACTAAAACAAGTACCATAGTACTACTAGTGCTAAACCACTGTACTGACACTACTCTAGTACCATAACAATACTAGTGCTAAACCACTGTACTAAAACAAGTACCATAGTACTACTAGTGCTAAACCACTGTACTGACACTACTCTAGTACCATAACAATACTAGTGCTGAACCACTGTACTAAAACAAGTACCATAGTACTACAAGTGCTAAACCACTGTACTGACACTACTCTAGTACCATAACAATACTAGTGCTGAACCACTGTACTAAAACAAGTACCATAGTACTACAAGTGCTAAACCACTGTACTGACACTACTCTAGTACCATAACAATTCTAGTGCTGAACCACTGTACTAAAACAAGTACCATAGTACTACTAGTGCTAAACCACTGTACTGACACTACTCTAGTACCATAACAATACTAGTGCTGAACCACTGTACTAAAACAAGTACCATAGTACTACTAGTGCTAAACCACTGTACTGACACTACTCTAGTACCATAACAATACTAGTGCTAAACCACTGTACTAAAACAAGTACCATAGTACTACTAGTGCTAAACCACTGTACTGACACTACTCTAGTACCATAACAATACTAGTGCTGAACCACTGTACTAAAACAAGTACCATAGTACTACAAGTGCTAAACCACTGTACTGACACTACTCTAGTACCATAACAATACTAGTGCTGAACCACTGTACTAAAACAAGTACCATAGTACTACAAGTGCTAAACCACTGTACTGACACTACTCTAGTACCATAACAATTCTAGTGCTGAACCACTGTACTAAAACAAGTACCATAGTACTACAAGTGCTAAACCACTGTACTGACACTACTCTAGTACCATAACAATACTAGTGCTGAACCACTGTACTAAAACAAGTACCATAGTACTACAAGTGCTAAACCACTGTACTGACACTACTCTAGTACCATAACAATACTAGTGCTAAACCACTGTACTAAAACAAGTACCATAGTACTACTAGTGCTAAACCACTGTACTAAAACAAGTACCATAGTACTACTAGTGCTAAACCACTGTACTGACACTACTCTAGTACCATAACAATACTAGTGCTAAACCACTGTACTAAAACAAGTACCATAGTACTACTAGTGCTAAACCACTGTACTGAAACTACTCTAGTACCATAATACTAGTGCTAAACCACTGTACTGACACTACTCTAGTACCATAACAATACTAGTGCTAAACCACTGTACTAAAACAAGTACCATAGTACTACTAGTGCTAAACCACTGTACTGACACAACTCTAGTACCATAACAATACTAGTGCTAAACCACTGTACTAAAACAAGTACCATAGTACTACTAGTGCTAAACCACTGTACTGACACTACTCTAGTACCATAACAATACTAGTGCTAAACCACTGTACTAAAACAAGTACCATAGTACTACTAGTGCTAAACCACTGTACTGAAACTACTCTAGTACCATAACAATACTAGTGCTAAACCACTGTACTGACACTACTCTAGTACCATAACAATACTAGTGCTAAACCACTGTACTAAAACAAGTACCATAGTACTACTAGTGCTAAACCACTGTACTGACACTACTCTAGTACCATAACAATACTAGTGCTGAACCACTGTACTAAAACAAGTACCATAGTACTACTAGTGCTAAACCACTGTACTGACACTACTCTAGTACCATAACAATACTAGTGCTGAACCACTGTACTAAAACAAGTACCATAGTACTACAAGTGCTAAACCACTGTACTGACACTACTCTAGTACCATAACAATACTAGTGCTGAACCACTGTACTAAAACAAGTACCATAGTACTACAAGTGCTAAACCACTGTACTGACACTACTCTAGTACCATAACAATACTAGTGCTGAACCACTATACTAAAACAAGTACCATAGTACTACAAGTGCTAAACCACTGTACTGACACTACTCTAGTACCATAACAATACTAGTGCTGAACCACTGTACTAAAACAAGTACCATAGTACTACTAGTGCTAAACCACTGTACTGACACTACTCTAGTACCATAACAATACTAGTTCTAAACCACAATACATAAACTAGTACCATAACAATACTAGTGCTAAACCACTGTACTTGTACCACCACCGTAACAATTCTAGTGCTAAACCACTGTACTTGTACTAGTACCATGATAATACTAGTGCTAAACCACTGTACTTATGCTATTACCATAATATTGCTAAACCACTGTACTGAAACTAGCCTAGTACCATAACAAAACTAGTGTTAAACCATTGTACTGAAAATAGTAGCATAACAATAATGGTGCTAATCCACTGTACTGATACTAGTGCCATACCAATACAAGTGCTAAACCAAGGTACTGATACAAATACTGCATGTTGACCGATATAACATTTACTGATTAATCCTGATTTATCTGCTATCGGAAAAAATCAACTTCGCTAGATTCCTATAGTTATTTTTTTATTTAATTTCTCTGTGGATGGAGCTGAAGGATTCTACAGTCTGAACTCCTTGGTTCAACAATATAATGGCGCACTCTAGAGCAGGGGTGGGGAACGTCATGCATCAGGGCCACATAAGACCCGCAAGATCATTTTTCCTGGCCCATGAGGCTATTTGAGAAATAATTTGAAAAGCAAAAAATGGCCTTGATTCAATTAACCTGAAAAAAAAAAACATTAAATCCTTTCAAATAATGTTTAAAAATAATTTTAACAACACCAGTGCTGAATTCTCAAGGCCAGCAAAGCCTTCTCTGCTGGCCTAACATGTCAAATAAATAAATATTTTTCATCCTTTCATTCCCAATCACCTTTTTGCCTATGTATTTTTAATCGCTTTCCACACTTAATTAATCCACAAACAAATCTTGAAAAATGAAAAGTTTATCCAGTCAGAATTTATTCCTTGATGCTTACAAGCGAAGTGTGTCAACTGTTTCACAAATCACATGACCGAAGCAGAGCATGAGTCTGAGCTGCACCCCGTCAGGCCTTCAGAATTTCCACAGAATCCCTCAACAGTGCAAATGAATGAGCAACTAAAGTCAGATTGTCAGATTCATCAGCCAATCAGATAGATTTATTTGTTCTTGGTGCGTGTGATCTCTAGGATATGTCCCGGTCGAGGCCTTTTAGCTGGCCTTGAGTGACGCCATCACGCTTTAAGTGATGTAAATTGAAAGTGAAGAGCGCGAGATTATCATAACTGCAGCTATCGCATTGAGAAAGAGATCCTTATGGATTATAAAACACGAAATGTTCTGCATGACCGTGTGATTGCTTCATTAATTAAACAGGAAATGAGGACTGATTTTCACTTCAAGTAAATTGGTAAGTACTTTTTGTGTTGTTATAGCAACATCAGGAGTTTTCTAAGTGTAAATTAGGCTGCTTGAGCATTCAATGTCGGATCAAGTTTTGAAAAGTTGTGCTGCATTCAGTTCAACTCGGAAAGTCGGATTTTACAACTTCCTACTAGGAAAAGTGCATTGAATGCATCTAGAAGTCAGAATTACAACTTGTAGGCTCGTGCAGAAATTCTCAACTCGGATTTCGCCGAGATGCAGGGGCATGATGTCACACAAACATGTCGACACTCGGGGAGATATACAAAGTAAGTGATAAATATTCACTAAGTAATATTGATGAATGAGTTTGTTTCCATATTACATGATATTAAAGCTGGTTTAATAAACACCTGCTGAAACAGGTGTATAAAACATTATAATCTCTTGATAATCGTACACCTTAAGCACAAATGCTAGTGCTACAGCATTGTTTATCAGTTGGGTTGCTAGGAGACATCTCTAATGAGAGTCAAACCACTGCTAAGCTAACGGGAGCGTTGCAGTTCTGAATATCTGGTAATGGATTGCATTTATGGTTTGAGATATCCAAGTAGGAATATCCCACATCCAACTTGAATGGAACGCAGCATTACCGTGTACCCTGACGAAACGAAATATATTATTTGCAACATTTAAATATACAAATATTATTAGATAGATTTTACCAGGTATTATAGACCTCCTTGGTAGATCCATATGAAAAATTAGGATTTTTGAATGTCTGTTCGGGATACTTTCATTTCACAAAACAAAATTAGGTTTGTTTGAGCATCAAGTGTCCTTTCCAGTCCTGGCTTTCGTGCATGGACAAGTTTTTAAAATGTCAGTTGGTATTACTAGTTAGCTGAGACATAGTGTATGATGCCCAAACCTATAGGGTGTCTTATTCAATGTGAAACTGTGTTTTCTTAATGGCATGAATCACACTGAAGGACTTGACTTTTAATGCACGGCCCACCACTGAACAACACAAAATATTGTATACTAGTCAGACCTTTTAGTTTTTTTGGTGTGTGAGCACGTAACAGATTGCGTACATTAATTTCACCCCACAATCAGAAATTGCAAGCAATTGTATGGCCCGTGAATAATTTTGTAAATACTCAAATGGATCTTAATGGAAAATTAAGATCCATTTGAGTATTCAAATGCTTTTTCCCCACCCCTGCTCTAGGGTTAAATAAAAACAATCACTGACTCCACATGAAGTTTGTTTGGAACATGACTAGGCTATTTGTCGAGACGGATGCTTCAAAACGCGGGTTTAAAACATTGACAGAGAAAAGCCAAGGTATGTAATCAATGCACATTATTATTAATGTCAGTGTACAATAAATCAGTCATTTAAGACAACCAAAGGTGATTTGATAATACATTTGTTTATAACTAATCGCTGTGCTGGAGAATTGCAGTCAGATTATAAACATGAGTGTTCCAAAGAGGTTGTGTTTCTAAGTGAATGTTTAAGTAACTTATCATTTATAAATCAATCATTTATGGCAACTTTTTTTATGCTGCCTGAGTTTTTTGTTTTTGCTCGGTCATTGTCATTGTACAATAAATTTAATACAATACATTCTATTAAATGTGAGGGCACATGGATATATAATTTAGACAATGGCATTCATGACAAATTACCTTTAAAAAGACAAGACTTGAGTTTATTTTTTTCTCTCCCTTATACTTCATTTATAGATTAAAATGACAATAAAATAATAAAAATTGTCAGTAGTGATGAAGCACACTGTCGCTATTTGTCTTTGTAAGGCAGTGTTTTATGTTACTACTGAACAACAAACACATTTGACCTGTAATTAATATTTTAATTAATTTCAAATCGCAAAGTCTTTAAAGATGGTACCAGTGTTGGAGACATTTATTAAAGTATCGCCATGGAAAGTAATACTAAAGTTCAGCACTATTGTACATTTGAGTGTAAAGTTTTTATTTAAATTATTCATTTTAAAAACTATTGTTTTCCCACCGTGGATACCGATATTGGCAAAACCCACTAACAGTTGACCTCTAACTAATACCATAAGAACACTCATGCTATACCACTTTGCTGATAATAGCAATATTAGTGCTATACTATTATGCTAATACAAGTACCGTCTCTACTAGTGCTTTACCACTTTACTGATTCTTGCACTGGACTTATACTACCTCTACACCACTAAACTCATACTAGTATTGTACCAAAACTATGGTTATACCTTTAATGTATTTCTATACTAATAATGGTGCTGTACTAATAGTACTAAGTGCAATGCTAATATAACTGATACAAGTACTACACCAACACTTGTACCACTCTACTGGTAATGGTACTATACAAACACTAATGCTATACCACTACACTGAGACTTGTATTATACTATATCAATACTTTTACCATGCCACTAGTGTTGTCAAAAGTACCGGTTCTTCAGTACCAAGTCAATACTAAATTAAAATAGATGTAACAATATAAGTTTTTCTGTAGTACCGGTAGTATCGCACAGTATGACTGGTACTATCCGGTCGGTACCAGCGCGCAATATGACTGACACACGACAGCTTTCAAATGCTCACAGGCATATTTTAAACACGTGCTATGTTAATGCTTTAACACTGTAATGGACTATTAATCAAATTAAAATCATGACATGTTATCAATGTGATTTATTAAAATGATCAAGGCTGCAATCTTAGTCCGCATTCGAGCTGCATACTTTATATGACCGACCGCTCAAACACTGGAAACTCCACAAACATTGAGGATCACTCACATTATATGAGATGACAAAGCAGAGCAATAATCCACTGTAAAGCGCATATTACATGTAGACTTAAATACACTACCATTCAAAAGTTTAGTGTCACTTACTTATTTTCACATTAAAATAATAGTAGTCATCACAACTATGGAATAATAGAAACGGAACATATATTGGGAAATATGTTGTAAAAATAATCAAAACTGTGTTATATTTTAGCATCTTCAAAGTCACCCTTTGCCTAGCATTTTCTCAAGCAACTTCTTGAGGAATCACCCTGGGATGCTTTTTAAACAGTATTGAAGGAGTTCCCATCTATGTTTGGCACTGATTGGCTACTTTCTTTATTATTTAAAATAAAATCTAGATGCCTGAAATTGAAATGGTATAGTAAAATGTACTGTAATATTCACTGCAATAATAGTAATAATAATAATAATTATGCAATTTATCACAAGCAAGACTGCTGTTGAATAAAAGTTTGGCAATACAAAATGCAATTAACTTAACTGTTTTCTTAAATTAGAAATTAAGAAGAAAATAGCAGAGTGTTTTACTTATTTCTAACTTATTACAATGTATCCTAAGAACATTCTTATTTTTTTATTCTTATTTTCCTGAATGCAGTCTTGGTGTTTAGATGTTTATTTAATAAAGTGATCTCGGGTAGGTTTTTCCAGTAGTAGATTAGAGACACTGATCATTTTCTCTAAGCAGATCATTGAAAGCCTGGTTACACACTGTCATGTACACTAACCAGAAACCTCACACCTTTCTTACTTTACGACGAGCATCAGTCTGCTCGATTAGAATTCTGTCTGCTATATGTTACTTAAAGTTAAAGGTTTGACACTATTAGTGTTACAATTGTCTACTGAAGGTGGTTTCCACAACTGTTGTGACTCATCTGTCACTGGTGACACAATTGTTATTCATTCTTCTCTCTGCAGAAATAGCCCATCATGCCTGATCAGGTTACCACTGTATTAGACGTTTGTTAATACATTTGCACATATTGAGTACTGATCTAGTTGAAGGAGTTTGGTATAGAGGGTTTAAGCTCCACATACAGTTGGCCACAGCTGACCTTCAGGAACACGTGACGCAGTTTTCTGGTATCTGGTATTAGTAGTTATTGTAGCACTGGTACTGTAGATGATGTCAAATGTTTGCAGGCATTACATGTCTGGTGCTGCCAAGTACTCTTTTGGGTTTACCAATGCTTTTGGCAACAATAACTAGAGCTCAAGATGACTGATAATTTTGGGGTATTAAACCTTGAATAGATGCCTGTTTATACTCTTCCACCATGTCTATACCAGACGCGAACGGTGCGATCATGCGACAAAAGCAAATCACTCCCACTCTGTCTCTCTCTTGTGCCTCTTCCTTCATTTTCTACATTTTGAGGAATGAAGATCATGACATGTGGTTTACAACCAAGAATCACGAATGTAAGATGCTTGCTGCAATGTGTTACACAAGCCCAGTGGAATTTTATTGGACTACAAAATCATTTGTGACAAGACCCAGGATTGTCATAATTGTTTT
The DNA here is from genome assembly GCA_032164185.1 of Moxostoma hubbsi. Lineage (NCBI taxonomy): Eukaryota > Metazoa > Chordata > Actinopteri > Cypriniformes > Catostomidae > Moxostoma > Moxostoma hubbsi. Next base: position 5,530,817 of record JAVLUX010000048.1, read on the forward strand.
CTGCTCAGAATCACTGTTAGGCCAGATACAGAACATACTCTGCGCAAATGTGAATGGTTGGCCTATACATTGCATGCACACACTTAATATTATTCAGGTAGCTGCTACAAACATATTGAGTTATGGACGCTTACACACTTGTGAATCTCAGACGGATCGTTTGACACATAGGAGTGTGAAAGTCCATTTGGAAGGCATGTACTTGAGGGAGGAGGTAGTTCAGTTTGAAATCAAGTGGCAATCGCAGATAGAGATAACTAAAATATAACTTTTTGACATTATAGCAGAAAACATTGAAACACTTCTCCAGGCTCTCTCCCCACAATTACTTTCTTTTTTTCAATGCATGCCTACATCAGAGTACATTGCTGAAATGCTCTCAACTTTTGGTCGCATGACAGAGCGTCATGATTGCAAACCCTTGCGTTTTCCCTCTCCGTCATTCCTACGCACCATCCCCATTGAAATCGGAGCATTAACATAGTTCTATAATGCAACATAAACTCTAGTGTGTAAGCGCCCTAACTTAATTGTTGCTCCACCATTGACATTAGTTGACTTGAACCTGTCACATTTCATTTCGGAACTTAACTATGTGTGAATTTGTCATGGTTAAAGGTTAGTTCGCCCAAAAATGAAAATTCTCATTATTTACTCTCCCTCATGATATCCCAGGTGTGTATGACTCCCTTTCTTTAGCTGAACGCATTTGAAGAAAAATAGAAAGATATCTTAGCTCAGAAGGCCATTACAATGCAAGTGGATGGTGATCAGACTTTTGAAGCTCCAAAAATCACAGACAGTAATCCATAGGACTCCAGCGGTTAAATGAATGTCTTCTAAAGTGACAAGATTACTATTGGTGCGAAAAAGATCCATATTTAAGTATTTTTAACTCTAAATCATGCTTCCGGTCAACACTGACATACGCGTGTGATGTAATCGTGTTGACACGCACGTGTGATACACCCGGAAGAGCAGCACAGTTTACAAGCGAGTATGAAGAACGCTGTACAGAAGCTTGGTTGGTTTTGGTTTAGATCTGTTTTTATATCTGTTTCTTTACTCAGAATGGTGTGTTTGTGTGCTTGTACTGGATGTTTGAACCGAGAGGAGAACGGGGGGGGTTACGTCCGTAACAAGCCAACGCGAAATCGTCACACGAGAGACCATGTGAACTCTGACTTCTTGTGAAGATTATTGGAAGCGATGTTTTAAAAAGTGCTTAAATATAGACCTTTTTCGCACCAAAAGTAATGGTGTCGCTTGAGAAGACATTAACCGCTGGAGTTGTATCTATGACATTTATGCTGACTGTCTGAGATTTTTGGAGCTTCAAAAGTCTGATCTCCCTCCACTTGCATTTTAAGGACCTACTGACCTAAGATATTTTTCTATTTTTCTTCAAATGTGATCTGGAGAAGAAAGTAAGTCAGACACACCAGGGATATCATGAGGGGGGAGTAAATAATGAGAGAATTTTCATTTTTGGGTGATTCATTCCTTTAATCATCTCTAACATCATCTGGTTGTTCAGTGCTCTCAAAGGAAACAGATAGATAAGTTCTCATCATTTTCTTGGTTGTCTTTTCTCTTTTACTAATCGTTTTTAGGCATATGAACTGTCTACCTTAACGGGAACACAAGTTTTGCTCTTGGTTGCCAGCGAGACAGGCCACGTCTATACGTTTGCCACACGGAAACTTCAGCCCATGATTACCAGTGAGACCGGTAAGGCCCTCATCCAGACCTGCCTAAACTCCCCTGATTCACCACCCCGCACTGACCCGTCAACAGACCAGCGGATGAGTGCCACAGGATTTGAGGAGACAGACCTCACCTACCAGGTGTCAGAGGCAGATGGTCTCCCAGAGCCAAAGGTAGGAACAAATACTTATTAGGAATGTGCAAAACTTAATCCAGCAGTGAGTGCATTGACATGCACATCAATAAGCTGATAATTACTAAATATCAGTTTATTAAAAAAATTGGACAATGTAAGAAAACAGTGTTTACCTGAGATTTGACACCAAAACGGAAAAAGGCATGCGTGCGACACTTGTGCACAATGGTTAAGCCAGAAAATTGCTGGTAAATGTCCTGGAAATCAGAGTAATTGTTAAACCATTTATGATCTTACCCTAATGAAGCCATTTATTGCATTTACATTACCACAAATGGAAGCGATTTGAGATTAATCAGTGTAAGAATGTGCATGTAAACAATCAATCTGTGTTATTTTTAGCACACTAAAACTCTCAGTGAAAGTGTGTCTCCCATTTAACCCTTTAAAAACACTGTCACTAAAAGAGATCGATAAACAAGTTTATTAGCCAACTGGCCAACCTGTCTCTCTTACAAAGTCATTAGGATCTCTTCACAAATAGATTTTGTTGACCTTTTGTAGAGGTTCTTGGTTTTCCAGGCTACAATAGTGTGTTGCAATTGCACTGAAAGCTAAAGATTACATTTGAATATATTTTCAAATGGAATGAGATGTTAATACAATGTTAACATGAAACCCCTCTTGGACAATCAGCACACATACTGAGAATACCAAATATGTAAGTCATTTACATCACCCTGAGCAAGTCTTTGCATGGCAGCATAAAGTATTCACAATGTCTAGTCAACATTGATAAAAATTAGTTGTTAGCTGTCCGCATGTCCTTATATAGTCTGGTTTTCCCAGTACACTTTCTTGGCTCATGACTGATAACATTCCAAATAAGCTGCAGCTGTTTTTGTATTTGGACAACATACACCCCCCCCACCCCACCCCCTTTTTTCCCAAACTGATTTAGGGTGAGTAGTATGCATGCAATATAAAAAAAAGTGTCTATGTTCTAGAAAATGGCTTCAAGAGAAGCATATCTTCAGCTAGTTGTCAAGATGGCTCCAGTTCATCATGTCATCCTGATAATGGGATCCCTGTTCCCACATCAAAACTGAAAATGCTTATGGAGATATTATTATTACTCAAGAACACACAGAGAGATTAGATCTAGGTGCTCTTCAAATCTCTCCAAACACATGACATTGGTTGAGCCCAATGTCTTCCAACAACAGTTTGGACAAATACAAATAAGTCTTTTTGAAACAGCGTATTAAAAATTCAGGAGCAAGGCTATGGTGTGTATAATTTTTCTCAGTCTAACACAAACATGTACACACACACTAAACAAATATAACATGGGCTCTTTAGTTCATATATCAGTCAATGCAGACACATGCATGCAAGCATGTATCAATGCACCTGTTTATAGCATGCTCTCCTCTAATGTGATAGAAACATGCATGCTCCATCCACTCTTGGTTTTATACTTTGTATGACAGATTGTGGCTGTTTGGCAGCTTGTGTAAGTGCTGTATCTCTTAAAGCCACATCAGATCAAGGCCAGTCCAATCTCCAAACCAAGCTGTCAAATGTCTTGGTGGCTATATATTGGCCCACTGCATTTTTGCCCTATTTCTGCCTTTGTTTTGAAGGAGAACACAAAATCCATGTGGGTCAGTGGACAGACTGCCCAGTCTGTCGTCCCTGTCTTGCAGATTTCAGTTCAGATCTGCCTGAAATAGCTGTGCTCTCTTGCTGTGATGACACCTGTTTTCCTGTGAAGGCAGCTGCCATTCTTGGGATCAACATGACGCAATTGCCTTCTCATCGCATGCAGTTGTTACAACTGTCTCTGCCCCAATCAGTCTTGCATGCCATAGGAATACTTGGTGACTTTAATAGATTTTATGATGAATGAGGAGATGGAATGATGTGTTCAAGAATTTTTTATATTTAAAATTTCTCTAAAAATATCTGTTATGTTGATCTCAAAAGGTACAGAGCAATTGCACAAACTGCAGTTATTAGCTGTTGGAAAAACTCGTTTCAGCGATGCATCGCGATTCATACTCAAACGATTCTGAGTTCAGTTTACATCACGGCAGAGCAGTGGTGTGCGCCAAAGACAGATGTGGAACCAAAGACGCGAGTTAAGCGCATACACTAACGTCAAGTGCACAAACACGACTGTTTGCAGACCAGCTGTATCAAACACATGACCATTTGTGCCCGAATAAAACTGCGATCCCGAAATTCTTTCACAAACCCACGCACATAGCAACAGGAGAGTTTATTCATGATAAGAAGCCAACAAACGACATGAAAGACAAGCTCGCACCCATAATTGCACTGATTTGCACACAACGGGGGAAAACACAGAAGAAAATAATGATGAGGCAGCGGTTCGGGAGATGTTGGTGATGTTTTAATTGAATCATTTATTTATTTGATGCCTTTCTCTACTCTTGCACGCTCTCCATTTCATTGGCTTTTGTCATTGCCGGTCACTCGTTTGTTAGAACAGTGCGCACACCTGATGATAAAGGTTTTATCTTCTACTCGCAGAGCAAATAGATAGAACAGTGAATACGAGGTGCTTGATAAATCTCTGAAGCAACAACTGCGCTATATAAAGCGCTTTACTATCACCTGTGCAGGTGAGGAGAGGAGAAGCTGACAGCTGCACTCTCATAGAAGCAGATATATCTCATCCTGGACCAGCAACTTCCATATGTGCTTAAAAATGAAAATGAATAGCATGGCATAGATTCATTTGAAATAATAATGAAATGCTATTAAATGATTTACAATGCTTAAACGAAAATACAAATAATAATATAATTAGTTGAAGTAATAGTATTCAAGTTTTTCTTGTGCTTTTAAGAGATTTTTTTTATAAGGTTCTAAAGAAAGAAACTGAAAAATTGTGAATCTTTTAAACTATAGAACCATTTATTTAATCTTCTGGATGTTTCATGTTTTGTTCACAGCTCACACTGATTGTAAAAGGTCAGTTTATTTAATGTGACTCGTTCTGATTTTTAAAACAGCTGTTAAATAAAAAGCTGAAAGGGAAAAAAATAGATTTTTTTTTTTTTTTGAAGCAACATATTGAAGGACAAGATGCATTGTGATGCATCGAGAATTGTTTTTATAATCGAATTGTTACCCTTTGAATCATAGTCAAATCTTGAGGCCAGTGAAGAGTCACTCCTCTAGCAGTTATGACCACAAAATTGTGAGCGTCTCATTTTTATTGCAATGAACGAAATCGTGCAAACATCTACCTATGATCCCATTAACTTGCCAAATGGAAAGGCAGATAAGTTAATTTAATATTAAGTTAGTTAGAACTTTATTGTCATTGTCCAAGACAATGCCACAGTGATATATAACATTAACTAAAAGCAGCATGGAACAAAACATTTTTAATACAAATGTAAACGCTTATATAGAAGTAAAATGTATGAGGCATATATAAAATTAAACTTATATAAAGTAAAATTATAGAACTATTTAAATCTATAAATTATTATATTTCATTATATTAAATAGAAAAATGATATTTATATAAAACAAGATATTTAATTAAATATCTAAATTGTAAAATAACAATAAATATAAATAGTTTTATTTCTAAAATATAAAGATCACTAATATAGTAATCTCTCATCTATAATTTCTGTCTGGAACTGTGCTAAATGTGTGGCTCTTTATATCTCATAAAAAATACATTTTATATATACACGAGTCAGTCTGAACCAGTCTGGTCATTCTCTGTTGATCTCTCTCATCAACAAGACATTTCCATCCACACAACTGACACTCACTGGATGTTTTTTGTTTTTGGCACATTCAGAGTAAATTCTAGAGACTGTTGTGTGTGTGAAAATCCCAGAAATACTCAAACCAGCCCATCTGACACCAACAATCATCCATGTGATTATCTAATCAGTCATGGTCATCAAATGGTCATTCTTCTTAGCATTCCCTTTTTGTTCCACGAAAGAAAGAAATTCATAAAGGTTTGGAACATGAGAATTCCTAATTGATGACAGAATTTAAATTTGTGGGTGAATTATACCTTTTAAATATTTAAAAACATCAAATAAAAATTTTTTACATTGTTAGTGTAAAATATTTTATCCGTACAAATGATGCATTTCAAGCTGCAGTATGTGCCAGTATAATTCAGTATCATTGAAAAGAGTACATTTGTTTCTTAATGTCTTATATTGGAATAGATGACAAGGACCATCTCTTACTAATGTAGCGACTCTACATTTGAAACAATTGAGAAACTGTCCTATTTATATTCTTTTTTTTATCTCACTAAAAACATTTTTTCCATTTGTGTGGTCACAGGAAATGATGAAGCCAACATATACTGCTGCTAGTTTACTTGGAGCCACTAACACCAGCAGCACGACCACACAGTCATCAGCCTCTTCCTCTCCCTCCTCAAACTCAGTCGCCATGCAGTCTCAGAGCAGTGCCACCTGCTGGCCGGTGACTGCAGGGATGAACGTTCAAAGCATCTCCAGTGCAAATGGCAATGTGCTCAAAGCCACGGCCAATTCTCCCGCTGGAGTCATGCAGCTGCCTGGATTCACGCTCATGCCCGGTGAGGGTTTGGGTTCATTAGTTTGTTGCATGATGTTTGCATTTCTTTCTTCCACAATTTAGTCCGCATTGTCTCTTTTGGGCAAGTCACATGGCATGTTGCATCAACTTGCACAACATCTTTGTTTTTAATGTGCATTGATTAGTTTGCTTGACTGCACGTCTGCATACTCTGAATTCTGCTTCCAGCTGATTCATCTGTATAAAGGCCTTTTCACACCATAAGTGGAAAAACTAATCGAATGTATTTTTTATCATCAAAAATATTGAGCGTGACAAATTCTTCAGCACTCTCTGGGAGAAGCATTGCATACCTGAATGCAAACCCACCTAAAAAAGGAAATGAATGAAAATTTGGTTTCAATTTGTTGTTTTTGGGTTTCTGTGAAAAATCATTGTGATGTAGTCCATTTAGTCCAACAACAAAAAACCATTAAATTCTGCTCTAGTTTTAAAAACAAACAAACAATGGTGCATTGCATTGTTGGGTTGCACTGTTTTATATCTTGTCACGGTAAAAATCAACTCCCGGTGTGACTAGGCCTTGGCCGTGTGAGTGTGTTTGGTGGGTGTGCGTGCCGCTCTGCTTCGCCCACTGAGGGTGTCACTGTGTGTCCCGCAGGTGCTTCTCTTCCTCCTGGCACACACACTATCCCTTTCAGTCAGCTGCAGACACACTCTCTGGCCATACAGTGTCCACAGACGCAAAACAGCCACACCATGGCTAGCACCACCTCCGCTGTCTCTGTCTCTACGCACACACAACCTGCCACACAGACCACGCTCTTCCGCCTGCCGGTCTCGCTTACAGGTCAGTGTGTTTCATACTCTGTGTATTGCTTCAGTCTTATTTCTGGCTGTCTGGAAGCAAACTTATAGATCAATGAGGCTTTCCATGCAAGTATGTTCGTACAGCTGAAATGGAAACTTCAAATGGCTTTGTTGTTTACTCGAGAGAGAGAATTAATTAAAAAAAGATTCTCTCAACCAACTGCTTTTTAAACTTTTTAAACCGCTCCAACTTAATTTTTAGTATTTTAGTACTTAAACTTTTAGCATTACTATGTATGAAGAATTTAAATGCATACATAGTTACAAATTATATGTCTGCAGAACTAATTTCAAGCATTTAATCACAAGCCTTTAGATGGTTCTTAAGATCATGCAAAACATAAATTCAGTCAAGTGTCCAAACTTTTGACTGGTTGTGTATGTACTTTAAAGCTCACTGAAGGGGTTTTCTGTCATGTGTGTACACCAGGTGGTGCGATGTCTCAACATTTACAAGCCATCCAGGTTCATCCCAGTCCTCAAAGCGGTGACAGCAGCCCAGAGATCAGCCAGACCTCCACCACATCCACTGGTACTTACAACAACAACCTTCTCACTTGAAAGCCCAAAGTATACATTGGTCAAACAGGACGTGTGACGCAAATCTCGTCATCAGCAGAGTGCTAGAGCACTGAGCGCGTGCATCCAGAGTCTAACCGCACGTACTCTGAATGCTCAGTATGCGCCTGGAATTATGTGCACTATTTAGTGGGTCCACAAGTTTTGCAACACTCACAATTAAGCTGTTCCTGTCACGAAGAAGTGCTAGATGTTGTTATCAATGCTAAACAACAGGAGACTAATGTAAAAATAACAGCAGTGGATGTGCACATCAAGAGCGCATATGAGGAGGTCAGAAGATACCTGCATTTGTAAAAATGAAAATTCTCTCATTCTTTACTCACCCTCATGCCATCCCAGATGTGTTTGACTTTCTTTCTTCACCAGAACACAAATTAAAAGATTTAGAAGAGTATTTTAGCTCTGTAGGTCCATACAATGCAAGTGAATGGAGGTCAAAATTTTGACACTCCAAAAATCACAAAGTCAGCATAAAAGTAATCCATATGACTCCAGTGATTTAATTAATATTTTCTGAAGTGTTATGATGGGTGTTGTTGAGAAACTGATCAATATTTAAGTCAATGTTTGCTAGAAATTCTTCTCCCTGCCCAGTAGAGGCGTATGCTTGAGGAATGTGAATCACCAAAAACACAAGAAGAATGTAAAAGTGAAAGTTTAAGTGGAGACCGACTGAGCAGAGAGAATCATTTATAGAAAAAAAGGAATTAAAAATGTATTGTTTCTTGCCCACACCTATCAAATTGCTTCTGGAGACATGGATTAAACCATTGATTAATTTTATTTTTTAGAGCTTCAAAATTTTGGCACCCATTCACGTGCATTGTATGGACCAAAAATCTTTATTTGTACTCTTCAGAAGAATGAATGTCATACACATCTGGTATGGCATGAGTGTGAGTAAATGATAAATTGTTGGGTGAATTATCCCTTTAATACAAAAATTAGCAAGGACCAAACTGGACCTGTTTTGTTGAGTATAAAAGTACCATGGTCACTTTCTTTCCAAAGAAGTTTGGTTGTTAACACCATTCTTGAATTGCATGATGGCAGTAAATATTTGTAGTATTGAATTCTTAAATCTACACTATGTAACTCTTGTCCCTCTAGCTGTTTTCGAAGCATAAAAGCGCAAGTTACTTGCGGAGGAACATTGTTTTGGTTATTATGTGAATTGGGCTCCGGCTCTGCATGGATGAATCTCATGGCTAGTACCAGTGTAACTACAAGTGATAATCTAAACGGAGCAAATGTCACCAACGACATCAAAACTCGCCCCTCAAAAAATAAATTAAATAATGAAAGAAAAAGATGGATATCCGAAAAATGTCCTATGAGCAGGTAAGTAGCACATCTTCCACTGTTGTTTTAAAAAAAATCATTTTTTTAATATATAACATAATAAAAAGTTAGTTGCTAGTCATATCAGATAAAGTAAATTGGTGGAAACTATTACAACTTATCTAGCAGGAGACATAGCGTACGTGGGGGCTTCGTGCTATTCTTCGCGGCATCTACGCACAACTCACTTCACACCCCAACGAGAGTGAACCACATTATTGCGATCACGAGGAGGTTACCCCATGTGACTACCCTCTCTAGCAACCAGGCCAATTTGGTTCAGCACACCCTAGGATTTGAACTAACGAACTCCAGGGGTAGTAGTCAGTGTCTTTACCACTGAGCTATCCAGTTTTGTTGTGGGCGCTGTCGCTTTCCATTTTTGTTTGCAGACTGTTCTTGGTTTTTTATTTTGAAAACAAGTGTTTCCCCAAAGAGTTGCCTTTTTCAGAGCTCGTACTTGAATTTGGCTTTTTTCACGCATGCATGTTAATCAAGAAAAAAAACACTCACCAGAATAAACAAGAAAAACTCCCGTGGCAAGTAGAAAGGCTGACAGTTAATATAGAGCACTTCCAAATAAGGACAGCACATCTTCTTTAACATTGTTACATCTGTACACCAACTTTCATTGATGTAAAAGCATGTTCCACCGACTCTTGTTTTTTCCGTTAACTACGCAATGTAATCTGCTCTGAACAGCTGAAAGCCCGGCAGATGTAACACGCTCTCCGGAATGGCTTGACTGCCAGGTTTCTGTGAAGCACAAGCCAGCAGAGTTTGAAAAGTAAAGACAGCTTTGTGTCTCACAAAATAGGTTCTTTCTGACAACAACTGGACCAATGTAAAAATATGTTGACAGACATGATCCTTTACTTTTTTAGTCATGAAAAGGCGTTAATATAGCAAAATAATAATAATAAATGTGTCATTCTATATCTATAACATAACCTTTAATGGTATGAAATGTCTGGACTGTTTTGCTATTTTTTTTTTTTTTTTTTAAATATCTTTGAAATTGTAAATTGCCTGAAACAAATCCTTTGCCCCCTTCTTCTGGTACTCCACTTCTGTCCTGTTAAGTTATTTATGGATTTATTTTGTACTTATTTTTAATAAAAGCATTAGTGCAAGGCTGAACAAGTGTGCAAAAAAGCAAAACCAAAATTATTATTAATTTAAATAATTTAAAAATAATGTTTGTCTCTTGATTTCATGGCATTGGTGTTATCAATGTTAAAACATTTTAGGTTTTATATTTTTTTAAATGCAGAAAGATATGGGAAGGTCAAAGTTCAGAGGCTGCTTAAATATGCATATAGTGATTTTTGCCAGCATATTAAAAAGCTATTAATTCACATTTTAACTAATATTTTCACACAAAAATATTTGGTGGTTTACCCCATTGAACCCTCAAAATGGGCTGTTGTATCACATTTAACCCTCATTAGTGTTAACTTGCTTCATTTGTGAAACTAAATTAAATGATAAAAGAAAGAACAACAGTCAATTGTTCCAAAATGTTTACCCTCAGCATTTATAGGCAAAAACTGAACTGATGGAAAATGTTCAATATTTTGTAAGTTGCAAAGTCAAAATGTGTTGAATTATTCAATTTGCAGTTTGGGTCAGTTTCTCACCGTAATCTGTTGTGTGACTTTAGAAAACATGGAACACAATTTATATTAAAATCTAAATAATCATTTTAGGCTTACCATAGTGAATCAGGGTAAGGCAAATTCATGGTTTGGAAGACGTAGTGTTGGTGTACTTGATCATTAATGAAATTTTGTTCATTTCAAACCAAAAAATCATACATATAGTGTAGCTTTAACACAGACCATTCAATAACATGAAATGCTCTCAAACATCAAATGATAAATGAACTTACAAGGTATAGTGTTTTTTTATATGATTATTTCTGTTCTTCTTTCTCACAGCAAGTCACACCGCTACTATAGTCACTTCCTCAGTGCCTTCTTCAGTGGCAGGTCACATGATGTACCCCGGAGCACATGCAAGTGTCATGTATGCTACAGCCACCCCTGGACTCACTGATGGGGGTCTAACTGTGCTGAATAGCTTCCCACAAGCACCCACTGCAATGCACGTGTCCCACGCGCCAGGCCAAGACTCAGGTCAGCCGGTCACCATCACATAGTGAAAATGGACATCATGCACAAACTAGTGATGTTAAAGTACAAAATGAAATTGAAATTGAATATAAATTAAACCAGTGTGTCTCTGCTAGAAGAACTGTGTCTAAATGGTGTGTTCATGCCTTGTTGAATTGCCATAATTACAACTCAGAAACAAAGAAAGTGATTTGATTTGTATCTAGGTGCAGTTCCTCAGATGTTTCTCACTGGACCTCCTGGAACTGTACAGATCCCAGTTTCAGCGGTTCCGCTACATTCGGTAATATAGCTACAACTGAAACCATTTGTGTTGAAATTCTGTCTCTTTTTACTTTCACTCATAGACCCTGAAAATATAAAATAATTTTTCCCTGTAGAGGTCATGTGTGAACTGGACCCAGTGTTGAAATCAGCTCAAGCTATTTGCCAGCCTAAAGTGTCACGAAAAACCCCTTGTTGAGCACCAGTCATTTACACCTCAGACCGAAAAAAGACTCATGAAATGGACGTGAACACATGTAAAAATGTGGGAGGACAGGAGGTGGATCAAGAGCTACTTCCAAAACACACCCAACAAAGTTGGATGAACAACACTTTATGAGTGGAGATGAAAACAAGAGTTTTGGGGAACTTTGTAGTTTATCAATCATGGGACAAAAGTGTGAAAGTGAAGATGATAGAACAATCTTCAAATCTGCTTAAAGATTTGGATGTTTTGCTCAAACTTTTGAGAATGAAGTGTGAAAAGCACTCAGAGCCAATATTACCATCAAAAGTGTTTCTGGTTTAATACAAGTAAACTCTATAGTCAGCATTTGCAGCATAACGTTAAATACCACAGCATATAATTTTGACTCATCCCTTTCTAAAGAAAAAAGTTGCATGCAGTAAGTCACGTACAAAGAAAGTAAACTCATCCAATACACAACATTAAATACATACTCTTTTTCAAAAGTATAGCCACAAATACCCAAGCGTAATTGTGTTAACATGACTCTAGCGTGATTATAATCTCTTACTAAACTGTCAATGTAAAGTTATTCAGCATTTCAACTCATTGCGATGACGACGTAACGCCGGTAAACCATTTAGGCGTTAACCACAGAAACTTTCGCACTGTGTAAAGGATGCAAAAATAGAACTGACATGACTTGAGTTTTTGTTTTTCATCATGGTCTTCTATTTTTAAACAAGCCGTCATGTTATCCTGTCCAAGAAACGCTCACGCTGGTCCGGTTCTGAAAGCGACAGTCAACTTTTGGTTCTTAAAGCGGAAAGATGAATAAGGGGAAATTGGCTCAAAAAAACAACCTTATTTCTAAACATATTGAGTGTTATAATTTTTTTCAAATATGTGCATTCTGTGCATATGACCCTTAGGGAATCTTCAGGGTTCAACACAAGTCAAAGGTTAAGTGTGTAATTTCTGTGCCACTAGCAGCTTCAAATGGAACTGCATTCTGTTCCTTTGAGTGGGCCGATTGGGCTGGACAGAACATTAGCTCAAACAATTACATACTTTTGTGGTGGGACTGCCTGCTTGGAAGGAAGGAGTGTTTAAAAACCTTTTTGAAAACCGTTATTATTTTGCAACCTTTGTTTTAATGCATAATAATCCAGTTCATCTAACAGTTGTGTTTCTGTCCTCTCAGATAATAAACCAGCAGCCCCCTGGTAGCAGCGGTGCCACCCTCACAGAGCTGCGGGTGGTTAATTTAGACAATCCCAAAGGAGACTGACCCATAAATATGCGGCCTGTGTGAACACCCCCTCACACTGATTTTCCAAGGATCACCCATGCCACGCAATCAGACTGCCATTATATTTATTACTACCTTTTCGCTGCATTGGGTTCAATAAGCCGTAACAAATGTCAATTATGAGGTGTAATGGGACATATGAGATGATTGCATCTCCTTGTGGACTTGCTTTTGTGGGTAGTGTGAAAATGGATCGTATTGGTGTACGTGTAAACATACACATCTATACTTCAGGATGATATAGAGACGTCTGTACAATGGCTGCTTGTACTGGGAGTTCACCTTTTGCCCAAAGTCTCAGATTTTAAAGGGTGGACAGGGCGAATTTGATTGTTCAGTTCTGTGAAAATTCAGTAGTGTTCATATCTGTTCACCGCACCCTTGACGTCATTTTTTTTTACGCCTTCCACACATTTTGGGATCATTTTTAAGATCACTGAATCTTGAGATCAAAATATGAATTCTTTGAAAAATTCCTTTTTTGAAGCAAGCTGGCCATGACTCTTGTATTTGTGAGGCAGTTAAGTGTAAATTAAAGGAATAGTTTCCTCAAAAATTGTAATCCTATAATCTTTTACTCATTGTCATGTTGACTTTACATTTGAAAACTATGACTTTCTATCTTTGGAACATAAAGGGAGATGCTTGCGTAGCTCTTACATAAAATGAAAATGAATGAAGACTGGGACAAGCTCCAGAATGGCTAAAAAGCACCATAAAATCAGTCCATACAGTGCACTATATTCTTCTGAAGACAGATGATCTAATATCAAAATATGGGCTACTGTTGTGATACTTTAATGGTGCTTTTTTTTGTTATTTTTGGAGCTTGACAGCATCTGTGCATTCGTGCTTATTTATTTTTGTTGTAAGATCAGTGTGTGCGTTCTTCAAAATGTATGCGTTTCATAGAAAAAAAGTGAGTCAATTGGGTTTGGAGTGACGTGTGAGTAAATGACATTTTTCATTTTCGGGTTTACTAACCCTGAAATATGCTTTAAAATGTCCACTTGCACCACCATCAACACTCACTAGGGGCTACGGTTTGAATACCGCTTTAATACGCATTTTCTATTCGTGGTTAAAAAAAAAAAAAGTGATTTTGCTCTCATTCTTTATGGCCTTTGTTACTCAATTATTATAAAATACCTAAATATGATCAGATCATTTAAATGTGCTGCTATAATTAAATGAGTTTGGGTTTAGAAGTCATCCGTATTATAAAATTGTCATTCCATGTTAATGTTGTGCCAAATTATACTGTCTGTTCATTGTGAGAATGAATGTACTTTTTCTGCTCAAAGGCGTCTTCAGGCCTCTTTCTCAATGCTGTAACAGAAAAACACTGTCTTGTGTTTGCACTGCATGACAATGACCTAAAGTGAAATATTTGGGACTGTACAATTGGATGATTCTCATGAAAACTGTTAAGAAATGTTCCTGGTCCCAGTTTACTTTGAAATCAAAAGAAACAAACAAGAATTTATATTTTGCGTATAGAAAATGTAGCTTAGTTTTAGGGCCCTTTTTTGCATGGTAACGCTATTTTAATAACCGGTAACACACCACCACCATAATTCTCGTCAGTGCAATGTGAAAAAATATGGTTTATGGTTTTCTTATTATCGCAACACGAAAAAAAACAATTATGATTGTATTCCCATTAATTTGTGGTTCGTATGATATTATTATTATTATTATTACTGCAATGTAAAAAAAAGATGGACATTATTGTATTTTTGTTACCAGAACATAAAGACGGCCATTATAACATTCTAATAACCTATAAAATATTCTCATTACCGCGATTCCAAAAAAGACAATCATGATAAAATTCTTATTTCCGCAGAGCAAAAAAATGTGGTCTGTTATTCTCATTACCGCAATGCGAAAAATATTTGTCATGTTATTCTCATTACTGCAATGCGAAAAAGATAATTAAAATATTCTCATTAACTTAATTTTTTCGTTGATTTTGATAAAAAAATAAATAATTTTAAATAAACTGTACACCAGCATCTTTTTTTTTTTTTTTTACTGTAAAAATCATGTGATACGGTAATGAGAATCCTCATTGAAAACAGTGGGAATAGTAATAGTAAAATGTCCAGACGCATTCCAGTAATGAGAATTGGGGGAGTAAAATGTTCATAAGTGTCCTGAAAATAAGGTCACAACGCAAAAAATCGTAATGGTCCAAAATTTAGACTTCATGTTCTTTTTGCTAAATTGTATTTCTTATTTGTGTCTTTTGATGTGGGGGTAAAAAATGAGCAGAAACTTTTTTTTTTTTATGACCGGTTTCATGAGAATCATCAAATCACACGTCAATAAATGAATGCTGATAATGCAGTTCATTAGCTGTTAGTCCAGCTATGTTCAATGGTTCTTCATGTCATATTTTAGTTTTCTGAAATGTGAACATAAAGGATTTGTTATCTGGTACTGAGAACTGCATTCAGAAACCAGCATGTTATTTTCACTTCTGATATAACTCGATGTTCAAAAATGAATCCTCTAATGCATTTTGTTTTCTATAAATGCCAACAGTTTGTACGTGCACCCACATATTTTTGTAACGGTTTGGTAGTGTCTTCTTCTTTTATTTTTTCTATCACCTTACCTTTTAATTATGTAATCTGTGGTGTTTGATTTTCAAAGAAATGTTTAATTTTGATTTCTCAAGAGATGTCAAAGGGCTGTATATTTCACCGGTGTATGCTTGTGTATATACGTTTGATTTGGGGTTTTTTCTTCATGGATGTTTGTGCAGAGGTACAAACCAACAGAACTATGAAGAGAACTCTTTGAGATCTTTGGTGTCCATGGGTTTTTTCTTCCATGGCCTAGAACCTCATTCATACAGCAAGTTTTGACTAAATAGACCATTAAAGTTTGTGTTTTGTGTACTTTTCAATGAATTTAAATGGACCACTGCAATACTGAGCACGATATATCGTTGATTTCAATGGTTTGACCAGTGCAGATCCAAAAAACAAATGGAAAAAATGTACTAAGTTGTGATACCGGATCATGTGGAATTTATGGAGCGGCCAGAACAAAAGTATTTGATTGTTTTATTCAGTATTAACATATTTTGAATCCAGGGGAAGACTTTCTTGAGTTGTGAATTTCCATTATGGAAATTCCATCACTTGGGTGAATCTCACAAAAAGTTTTTGTTTTTGTGAGATTCAGAGTAGTCTTTTTAGGAGCTGTTATAGTGTGGAATTGCTTAAACACTAAAGAAAGTGTTGAATGTACCATATGCAGCCCTCATTGTAGATAATCTGATTTCCTTTTACAATCTGAAAGTAGCTCATATGCCTGCATTTGAAATGCATATGTCTATACCCTGGAGATGGAGTGGACTGTGTGTGTGTGTGTATACATACATACACACATAACACGAAGCTCTGACATGTCAGTGCTTTTTTTGCCCCTTTATTTCAATGTAACCTTAGTTGAGAATGAAACATTTGCTTTATTGTGTAAAATAAATGCTATGGTGCCATTTTCCCAAAAATGTAGTTTTGGTTTGTTTGCTTTTGTAGTATATGCTGGGTATGCTTTATAACTGATTTGATTACAATGTTAGAAAAAGTTTAAAATATGACAAATGAAAGTGAAACTTTTTTTAATCACTAATTCATACATACATATATATATTTTTGAACGTGAAGGTATCAGACCTGTTTGGTCTGATACCTTCACGTTGTGTCGCAATTAGTTATGTTGTGACGATACTTTTTGTTTTGTTTTTTACAAAAACGTGTCGCAATTACTGTAATTACTAAATGTTGACTAGTATAAAGCATTCAAGTCTTCGAGGACTCAGAATTCTATGAAAACTCCGACTTGACCCTCGTGACGTCATGTAAATATGGCAGCGCCTCAACAGTTTAAGTTAGTGATCAAATATTTCGGTTCGAAATGCCATTTTATTATGCTATCATTACCTGGAGAATTTTCTTTGTTCTTATACATTTTGCAACAACATATAGAGGTGAATTAATGTAATGATTATCATTTTGCTGTTATCAACAACAAAGCTGTTTTACCGTTATGTGTGTTGTATGCAAAGATGTTCCAACTCCCCGATAAGGTATTAATGAAATAAGTGTCCTGTGATATCTCACCTGTCTCTGTGACAGCTTTACGCTTTCGACCTGTCAATCATTTTGCACATTCTCAGCGATTTATTGATGTTTATACAGTTTTCCTGAGCAACCACTGTGCGGCGCCATGATGATTCCAATGGCCTGTTTTGTGTTTCTGGTCTCGAGACACAATGTAAAAAACTACCGAAACGAGCAAGCATTGGAAAACAACAACCATTTAAGTGTTATTCAGAGTAAAAATTTATTTCAAGCTCAAATTGTGCAGTTGTTGACATTCATAACACAAAGTAGTTAATGATATCAACAACAAACCTCGGACCATCACTCCATGACATCTATACTTGGTGAGTCACTGTCAAAAGAATGGTCCCAACTCTAAGTATCAGCACTTTAAAGCCACGTTTTAAAAAATTTGCAATTAAAAAAAAAAATGCAATACTTTAAAAAAATCACATAACCCGCTAAGAATACAGGTCCTTCTCAAAAAATTAGCATATTGTGATAAAGTTCATTATTTTCCATAATGTAATGATAAAAATTAAACTTACATATATTTTAGATTCATTGCACACCAACTGAAATATTTCAGGTCTTTTATTGTTTTAATACTGATGATTTTTGGCATACAGCTCATGAAAACCCAAAATTCCTAACTCAAAAAATTAGCATATCATGAAAAGGGTCTCTAAACGAGCTATTAACATAATCATCTGAATCAACTAATTAACTCTAAACACCTGCAAAAGATTCCTGAGGCTTTTAAAAACTCCCAGCCTGTTTCATTACTCAAAACCGCAATCATGGGTAAGACTGCCGACCTGACTGCTGTCCAGAAGGCCATCATTGACACCCTCAAGCAAGAGGTTAAGACACAGAAAGAAATTTCTGAACAAATAGGCTGTTCCCAGAGTGCTGTATCAAGGCACCTCAGTGGGAAGTCTGTGGGAAGGAAAAAGTGTGGCAAAAAACGCTGCACAACGACAAGAGGTGACCGGACCCTGAGGAAGATTGTGGAGAAGGACCGATTCCAGACCTTGGAGTAGAAACATCTAGAGCCACCGTGCACAGGCGTGTGCAGGAAATGGGCTACAGGTGCCGCATTCCCCAGGTCAAGCCACTTTTGAACCAGAAACAGCGGCAGAAGCGCCTGACCTGGGCTACAGAGAAGCAGCACTGGACTGTTGCTCAGTGGTCCAAAGTACTTTTTTCGGATGAAAGCAAATTTTGCATGTCATTCGGAAATCAAGGTGCCAGAGTCTGGAGGAAGACTGGGGAGAAGGAAATGCCAAAATGCCTGAAGTCCAGTGTCAAGTACCCACAGTCAGTGATGGTCTGGGGTGCCATGTCAGCTGCTGGTGTTGGTCCACTGTGTTTTATCAAGGGCAGGGTCAATGCAGCTAGCTATCAGGAGATTTTGGAGCACTTCATGCTTCCATCTGCTGAAAAGCTTTATGGAGATGAAGATTTCATTTTTCAGCACGACCTGGCACCTGCTCACAGTGCCAAAACCACTGGTAAATGGTTTACTGACCATGGTATTACTGTGCTCAATTGGCCTGCCAACTCTCCTGACCTGAACCCCATAGAGAATCTGTGGGATATTGTGAAGAGAAAGTTGAGAGACGCAAGACCCAACACTCTGGATGAGCTTAAGGCCGCTATCGAAGCATCCTGGGCCTCCATAACACCTCAGCAGTACCACAGGCTGATTGCCTCCATGCCACGCCGCATTGAAGCAGTCATTTCTGCAAACGGATTCCCGACCAAGTATTGAGTGCATAACTGAACATAATTATTTGAAGGTTGACTTTTTTTGTATTAAAAACACTTCTTTTATTGGTCGGATGAAATATGCTAATTTTTTGAGATAGGAATTTTGGGTTTTCATGAGCTGTATGCCAAAATCATCAGTATTAAAACAATAAAAGACCTGAAATATTTCAGTTGGTGTGCAATGAATCTAAAATATATGTAAGTTTAATTTTTATCATTACATTATGGAAAATAATGAACTTTATCCCAATATGCTAATTTTTTTGAGAAGGACCTGTATATGCCGATGTGAGCGAAAACACTGGAGACCGGAAATTGAAAACGGGTGAATAGTGGAACACTTCTGCATTTAGGAAAATGGTGGATACCACGGGTCTGTTGACAGCTTGATTCTGATTTTTTGACGAAGTTCTAAAGTGTGCAATTATTTTTTTGCAAATTATTTCAATTTCAAAGCATCCTCTCTCTCTTTCACTCTCATCTCACCTACACACACACACACACGTACATGCGACCACAGCAAAATAACCATATAAAACAAAGACACTGGTTAATGTAAATCGGTTCAGAACGTCAAATAATGTCTACAATATCGTACATTTATTTCAATTTCGGTTGAAAAGCACACTCGCACTCCCTCGTCCCACCTGCATTTACGCTCACACTCATATGCACACACACACACACACGCACTAACAGAGCCACATCCCCATGACACGATCAATACAACAGTTTCTGTTATCCAAAATAACTTTTAATATGTGCAACTTTTAATGTTTCGATGCATTTTGCCCTAATCACAAAGGCTCAGACTGTATTAAAGCAAAACGCTGAATCTGTGGAGATAAAACCCTGTCTTATGATGTCTTAAGGTGTGGTAACCATGGTATAAACAGAATAATTGACTCCAGCACGTTAAATTATTGAAAAAGTTATGCACACCAGTCCTGAGGTGGCAATGCGGTCATGATATGCAGTGTCACTTAATTGCCATTTTTATGCTGCTCATAACAGTTGTCAGTTGCGGGTGCCATTTTCCTGCTGTTGTTTTTTAAAAAACGTTTCTGCTCGTCAGTTTCAATAAAGCTTGATAAGTATCTTTTTGAGGGCGGGGTTTTGTTAAGAGAGGCGTGGCTAATCCAACAGTTCAGTTAGTGGAAATTCTAGCTCCGCCAAAATTGCTTACAGCACCTTTAATGTCCCTAAATGTGATCAGCTCATATATGCGAGGTACTGAAAAAGCAGCTGAACATGGCGCAACGGTAAAAGACGTCCGGTTACTGCATGTTTATACATAAACAATTCGAAAGACAGAGGCGGACACAAAGGATGAGTTCAGAATAGTATCTTTAGATACTATTAAGTACTGCCATATTACTCTTACTATTACAACCGTTTAAAGATATGGGAGAGATTGTAAGAGTATGCAATTTAAAAAACACGATTTGAATGAGGTTCATGGGTAGAGTTGACTTTCTGAGCAATCGTGGAATAAAACCGTGTGTCTCATAGGAAACAGTTACTGTTCAGCAGTGTTGCCAGATTAGAAATGTCGAAGTATCGTACCAAAACCTCAAAATTATCGTTTTTTAAAAAAAATTATCGTACACAAACCAAACGCATAAAATATAGTTATTTTCCAACAATTTTATTTTCCAAATAATTTTACAGCCAATTTGAACAAGCTGTATAATACGCTCACATTAACTGGAGGAAGTCTGAATAACTTTTTTTTCCAAAGTGCAAAAGATATGCCGAAAAAAAGTGCACAAAAAAGAAAAAAGTGCACAACACAAAAAAGATTCAAATTCGATCTCCAAGTCGCTGACATCATCGGATGCCACATCCACACGCGCGCGCGCGCGCGCGTGTGTGTGTGTGTGTGTGTGTGTGTGTGCAGGCGAGCCTGCGAAATGATTCGGGGTCCGAGAGAGAAGCGGTAGGATGTGTGTTTGGACGAACGACTGAAAACTCTGAAATTATCGTACATTATGGGATTTTTTTCATTACTGATCGTACATCGTACAGAGGTCAAAATTATCGTACAAATACGATAATTATCGTACATCTGGCAACACTGCTGTTCAGTCATAATGAGTTCATTCTGCAGTTGTGCACTAGAGGGCCCTGTGAGGCGTTCAGGAGAGGCGTGTATCGTGTGTTTGGGTCACTGTTGACATTCTTCAGGCCTGACAAATGAGATGAGATCGAAGCGAACTGCTTTCGATCTCAATTAATTTCACTTGAATGTGATGTCATTTGGGGCTTTATTATATTCCCGGATTAAAGAAAGCGATCTAATGTAAAGGTAAGGTGCGGTTGATCCTGTTCGCTTTATTTTTTAATCTTTGTTTTGCTGGTAGAGGAACAGCCTCGTCGTTTTGATGATAGTTTTCTGCTATGTTTCATCATTTTCGGATAGTTATATTGTCGCTGTGATTTTTAAGGTCCATTTTGATGTGTAGACGTGTTGAAACAGATATTTAGAGTAAAGCTAAAGTTCTTCATCTGTTTGTTTAGTG
The DNA here is from genome assembly GCA_032164185.1 of Moxostoma hubbsi. Classification (NCBI taxonomy): domain Eukaryota; kingdom Metazoa; phylum Chordata; class Actinopteri; order Cypriniformes; family Catostomidae; genus Moxostoma; species Moxostoma hubbsi. Next base: position 5,552,345 of record JAVLUX010000048.1, read on the forward strand.
TTAGCCTGGATGCTAATGCAATCCCAGCCAGTGTGAACTGTGTGACAACTCAATCTGATCAATATAGAAGAAAACTACTGCAGATTTTAAACGAAATGGAGATTCGTGTGTGTGTGTGTGTGTGTGTGTGTGTGTGTGTGTGTGTGTGTGGTGGACAATTTATTTGAAGCCAGTTGTCTTTAAAATCAAAAGAGGTTCAGGTTTTTATTTTTTATAGAATAAGTAAACTTAACATTACCAATGCTAATTAAATAAAAAGGGTGGCACATTATTATATATAAATGGGGTTAATTGATTACATATATTTATTTGATCTGTAGGTAATATTGCGCAAGTTTTAGTGATATAAATAGGCAAACACAAAAAAATCTGCAATAATAGACCTTATTTCAGCTTGTATAACAGTGTAAATTTGCTGTCCCCTCAAAATAGCTCGACACAGCCATTAATGTCTAAACCGCTGGCAACAAAAGTGAGTACTCCCCTAAGTGAAAATGTCCAAATTGGGCCCAATTAGCCATTTTCCCCTCCCTGGTGTCATGTGACTCATTAGTGTTACAAGGTCTCGGGTGTGAATGGGGAGCAGGTGAGTTAAATTTGGCGTCATCGCTCTCACACTCCCTCATACCGGTCAATGGAAGTTTAACATGGCACCTCATGGCAAAAAACTCTGAGGATCTGAAAAAAAGAATTGTTGCTCTACATAAAGATGGCCTAGGCTATAAGAAGATTGCCAAGACCCTGACACTGAGCTGCAGCACGGTGGTCAAGACCATACAGCGGTTTAACAGGACAGGTTCCACTCAGAACAGGCCTCGTTGAGTGCACGTGCTCAGCGTCATATCCAGAGGTTGTCTTTGGGAAATAGATGTATGAGTGCTGCCAGCATTGCTGCAGAGGTTGAAGGGGTGGGAGGTCAGCCTGTCAGTGCTCAGACCATACACCGCACACTGCATCAAATTGGTCTGAATGGCTGTCGTCCCAGAAGGAAGCCTCTTCTAAAGATGATGCACAAGAAAGCCCGCAAACAGTTTGCTGAAGACAAGCAGACTAAGGACATGGATTACTGGAACCATGTTTTGTGGTCTGATGAGACCAAGATAAACGTATTTGGTTCAGATGGTGTCAAGCATGTGTGGCAGAAACCAGGTGAGGAGTACAAAAACAAGTGTGTCTTGCCTACAGTCAAGCATGGTGGTGGGAGTGTCATGGTCTGGGACTGCATGAGTGCTGTCGGCACTGGGGAGCTACAGTTCATTGAGGGAACCATGAATGCCAACATGTACTGTGACATACTGAAGCAGAGCATGATCCCCTCCCTTCGGAGACTGTACCGCAGGGCAGTATTCCAGCATGATAATAACCCCAAACACACATCCAAGACGACCACTGCCTTGCTAAAGAAGCTGAGGGTGAAGGTTATGGACTGGCCAAGCATGTCTCCATACCTAATCCCTATTAAGCATCTGTGGGGCATCCTCAAACGGAAGGTGGAGGAGCACGACGTCTGTAACATCCACCAGCTCCGTGATGTTGTCATTGAGGAGTGGGAGAGGACTCCATTGGCAACCTGTGAAGCTCTGGTGAACTCCATGCCCAAGAGGGTTAAAGCAGTGTTGGAAAATAATGGTGGCCACACAAAATATTGACACTGGGCCCAATTTGGACATTTTTCACTTAGGGGTGTACTCACTTTTGTTGCCAGCGGTTTAGACATTAATGGCTGTATGTTGAGTTATTTTGAGGGGACAGCAAATGTACCCTGTTATACAACTCACTACTTAACACTGAAGAAATTACACTTTGCTACAATGTAGTCACATGAAAAGATATAATCAAATATTTACAAAAATGTGAGGGGTGTACTCACGTTTGTGAGATACTGCATATATGTGTGTGTGAATTAATATGAATATTTGTGTCAAGAATATCAAGAAGTTTTATCAGTGTTACATCACTGGATCGGAACAAAATGTGCCTTTTTATTAAAAATGACAAAATATTAATATTTCATGATATGAAAAAATAACACTTTTTTTTTTTTAAACTTTACAAACAGTCCTGAGGGTCTGAAGCATTCTTATGATTTCTGTTGTGGTTGTTGCTGTTGTTGTTGTTTGCTTGTTTTTGTTTTTGTCATGAAAACAAACTGGCTAATTACATGACTTTGATTTGGTGTACAAAAGTTTTTCAAATATTAGTTATATTTTTTAATAAAATTTGCTTTACTGCTTATTTAAAAATAATAATAAAAGGTTATTCTTATCCCCCCACATAAATTTCAGCTTTTAGTGTTTTTTTTTAAATTTTTTATTACAGTTTTTTTTTTTTATCTCTGGACGGTTTCACTGCGACATTTTTTTAATTTAAGGCCCAGAAATAAATATTAAAATGATTTTAAATTCAATAATTGGAAGCAATTTTATCATAGAAGAGGTGTAAAAAAAAAAAAAAAAAGAGAAAAAAATCTATACAGGACTGTGCAAAAGTATTCGGCACATAAGATGTTTCACAAAAGCATTTGTCTTAAGATGGTTATTTATATCATCAGCTTTAATGTGTCAATAGGAAATATAAATGTTAAACTCCCAAACATTACTTTTGCAAATAAAAAATATTAGAATAGAAGAACAGGGAGCCCTGCAACAGATGTCATGTCCCCCACAAAGCCCCCCAATGAACATTGTGTCAGTCTGAGATTACATGAAGAGACAGAAGCATTTGAGACAGTCTAAATATATAGAAGAACTGTGGAGAATTCTTGAATGTCACATCGTTGACCCAAATTTGAGTGCACAGGTGCTTTGAGAGTCTTTATGATTGCAGAAATATTCATGCATATATAAATATATATATATATATTACTATTTTAATTTAATTTAAATCTGAAGGTTTTTAGTACAAGCTGTTGTCTTAAAAGCTGACATTTATGCTTTACTACATTCTTGTAAATATCACGCTTCCTCATGATACCAGAATACTTTAGAAAGGGTTGAATTTGCCCTCATTGTTTTAAATGGCAAGTTTGGGAGTTTTTTTGCAGACGTGCAATGTATCAGTTCTCTTTTCTTTTGCAGGTGTAAAGCGGATCTTAAGATGCTGCTCTCTTTGGGGATGCTAATGCTCTCTGCCACACAGATTTACACCATCTTTACTGTTCAGATATTTGCTTTCCTTAATCTTCTGCCCGTGGAGGCCGATATATCAGCAGTAAGTTTTGACTTGGGTACTGCAGCAGTAAATATGCACCCACTCACACACATGCATTTTAATCTGTGGATGCATTTATCTTTCAGTACACATTTGACAATAAAACTGATAATTTTGATGACCTACCAGCTCGATTTGGCTACAGGCTGCCCAGTGAAGGACTGAAGGTTAGTAAATGATACTGCCATGCTCTGTATCTGTATATTTATTCCAAGACCCAGTGAGTTGCCTCACTGTCGACATATACTTTCTAAGGGAGCATCATAACTAAAAAACTGATTCCAATAGAGCACAACAACAAATGGCCTCTTTAAGCAGTCTTTGTTCTGGAAATGTCTTCTCCATTGAGATTTCAGAAAAATTCTCCAATAAAGAGTTCTAATCCACGAACCAATCCAACCAGCTGCGAGATGAATCGCAACGTTACATCTTCTCAAACAGAGTTTTAGCTAGCCTAAAGCCACCTCCACTAATTCGCTATGTTTACTCCTCTCTTTCCCACTGGACCAGCGTTTTCCTCCACTTAAAACTGAGACTTTCAAGTGCATACCTTGGAAAAGGATGATGTAGTAGGGCTGCAAAATGAATAAAAAAAGTAAAAGAGATTACAATCAGGACTGCCACGACAAGTCCATTGAGCAATGAAACTGCAATGGCGAATGAGAGATTCATTAATTAGTCTATAGTCTTACCAGTAATGACAACCGATCCTAATGCGCATCTTTTTTTATTTTGTCCCCCCTTTCTCCCCAATTTGGAATGCTAATTCCCAATGCGCTCTTAAATCCTCGTGGTGGTGTAAAGACTCGCCTCAATCCGGGTGGCGGAGGACGAATCTCAGTTGCCTCCGCATCTGAAACCGTCAATCCATGCATCTTATCACGTGGCTTGTTGAGCGCGTTACCGTGGAGACATAGTGCGTGTTGAGGCATCACGCTATTCTCCGTGGCATTCACGCACAACTCCCCACACGCCCAACCGAGAGCGAGAACCACATTATAGTGACCACAAGGAGGTTACCCCATGTGACTTTACCCTCCCTAGCAACCGGGCCAATTTGGTTGCTTAGGAGACCTGGCTGGAGACACTCAGCATGCCCTGGATTCAAACTCGTGACTCCAGGGGTGGTTGTCAGCGTAGTTACTCGCTTAGATACCCAGGCTCCTCCTAATGTGCATCTTTTAAACAGTCTGATTGCAAAGGAGCAACGAAGACTAGAATGCTCCCAGTATGATCAATCACAATTACGATATTAAGGGGAAATAATCAACAAGTATGATTTTCGACACAATTGTGCAGCCTTCCAATGATGATAACTAATAAACGAAAGCATATTTGTTTGGATGTGACTTAGAGGTGCTTGCACACTAAAGAAAGCTTTGCCGGAGTGTGATGCCAGGAATGCACAAGATCCATTTTGAGGGTGTGGATCGATTTGAAAGCAAGTGGAAATTGAGCATATTGGATTTTCAAAAGCGCTACTGGATCCACCACTGGACATTCTCATTATCATTGGATGTCAGAGTGTGTTACAGCAAAAGAACACAATTTCACAACTTTTGATCGCATTACATAAAACCGATGGATTCGCAGCCTTACCTGTAGTGTGTAAGGCAGCACACTAAAGCTATATTTGCTTCTATAAATTTATCTCTAAAGCATCACCACTGCGAAAACGACAAGAGAAAAAAAATCTCTTTAACTGACATGGCAGCCATTTGACTAGTTGACCATTCTGACCCATCCCTTATCATCACTTGAAGGAAACTTCCTTATTTTGTTGATATTATATTATTGATCAATGCTGGAATGAAAGCTGCTAAAATAGCACTAGTTTTCTGTTCCTGAGTCATGTATGAGGCATATAAACCACACCAAACACATCACTTACTAGTTATAGCTATTTTGAAATCATTTTCCTTCACAGCTGTGTGAGTCAGTTCTCTTTTCGGTAAGCCTGCTGTTAGCTTTTCTTGTGATTTCACTGTGATTTTAATCAGCTGAAACAGAGTGTTATTTTTAGTGATTGTCAGATTCCATTTTAAACGGCACAAAATGTTCGTATTTGTATCCAAGCAGTAGCATTCACTTTTGTTGTTCAGCTGAACACTACTTAAAATACTTTTAGTAAATATTGTGTTGGGAGTGACGTTTTCTGCACAACATGATTACAACATAAAAATCTAAATTCTGTCAAAATTCAGGTGTTCCAACCCGAATCATTTTCCTTCTAATGAGGTACACAAAAGAATATATAAAGAAGATCCACCTGCATCTTTTCAGTACAATGGCCGTGGATAGTGACTAGGGGTTGATGGTGGATTAAGCAGATACCAGTAACTAAGTTGGTGGGAAAGAACGATAACCAATTAATTGGCCGATAGTTTCTAAGTTGAAGACACAATTTATGTGCTAATGGGACTCGTTTCTATATAGTTGCATTTTCCTAGCTTGCCCTTCAATTTAGATCAAGTGATTATCTAATGAAAATAACAAAATATGCATTGAAGTGAAGATAACATATGGATGAATATTGTCATTAATGACAGATTTAGATACAGAAAACCCCACAATGTTTCAGTGACCGCTTTTATTTCACCTCTACGGGTCACTGTTATACGGTAGAATCAAAGCGTTTTAACTGTCAAATCCTCCTGTGGCAGCCCCGGATGAATGTGGAGGTATAAAAAAAAACTATTTGCCCGATAACTGATCGTTCCAGAAAACAAAATGACTCAAAAGTTACATAAAAGTAGTCCATGTGACTCATATTTCAAGATCTTCTGATGGCTTACAATAACTACAAGGAATTTAAGTCATTTTTCAGCAGAAATCCTGACATCCGTTGAACATTCACAGTAGCTCGTGTGTTGAAATTGTGAGAAATTCCATTATGTACTACTAAAAACTCAAGGTCTTGCTTTAAAGCTTTTTTTCATTTCTTTTTTTCCCCAATTTGGAATTCCCAATGTGCTCCAAGTCCTCGTGGTGGTGTAGTGACTCGCCTCACTCCGGGTGGTGGAGGATGAATCTCAGTTGCCTCCGCGTCTGAGATGTCTACTCCCCAATCTTATCACGTGGCTTGTTGAGCTCGTTACTGCAGAGACATAGCACGTGTGGAGGCTTCACGCTATTCGCTGCGGCATCCACGCACAACTCACCTCGTGCCCCACCGAGAGTGACAACCACATTATAGCGACCACGAGGAGGTTACCCCAAAGTGACTCTACCCACCCTAGCAACCGGGCAAATTGGTTGCTTAAGAAGCCTGACTGGAGTCCCTCAGCACACCCTGGATTCGACCTTGCGACTCCACGTGTGGTGGTCAGCGTCATTACTTGCTTAGCTACCACTATTTCCCATTCATCGACTTTTGGGGCAACACTCAGTTTTCTATTAAATTCGACCTAAAAAAAAAACACCTTCAAAAATTGTTATCAAAACAAACACATTAAGTACTTTAGCCTAGGCTAGAAAATACATCGTGTATAGGCAATATTTCAGTAACAGGTTTTTCTTTTTGTGGTTTGACGGCTTGTATAACGCAAACCCATGGACATCACTTTGTTCATTCTTTAAGAAAGTGCAAAAACCTTTGAATGGGAAATAAAGTGCTATATGACATACATTGGAACAGGATGTCCTTCAACTGAACTCTTTTGTTGAACATTGCAATATTTTCAGTGGTGTATTATATAGTTTGAATATGCTGCTGGTTTGTCACGGCTTGTTTTCATTCGTACACTTGAATGATCCCTTAAATAGTTCTGTCTTCTGTGTTCTTTGGCTCATCGTCAGTCATGTGCTGACCTCATGCCTGCAGTTTTATTGCCCAATAACCAATTCGTCAACAGCAGGAAGTGTTCATCTTGGTTCAGTTGCACTTTTGCTGAGAGGAGCGTTTCATTATTTCTATGACATTTATTTTGAGACCATTCTGAATAAAGACAACCATTGAAGAATTTATTTCCTAAATACTCGTCTCAATCTCAACTGAGTGACTTAATCAGAAAAGACTTTACTATGTTTAGAGAGTTCATTTCAATTCAAATATCTGCTATTACATTGTTCCTTATGAATCGTTCTCCATTTTGCTTTGGACTTTCCCAAAAACTTGTAATATTTTCAGAAGTTTTGTCTGATTTACAGCAGAGGGAGCTGTTGGGATTGTTTTTTAAATGATTTTCCAAGTTGTAAGGGGCATTAAAAGGACACTGAGTAGTGTGCAAAGGAAGAAAGGTCACTAACTTTTAATTGTCAGTATGAAACATGTATAGCTTTAGTGTCTTGCACATTTGATCTTTTCCTTCTTTGAAGATTTTAAAAGTTATTCCATTTTTTTAGTGTTGTTTTTATCAGCACTAATAAAGGAAACATTATCACTGCATCGGAGTTGGCTCTCTAAAACAAGCATTAGTAATTCAAGACGAGTTCAAATGGAAAGTAGAAAATGCTGTTAAATCTGTGGATTTTCCTTCCATCAGATGAACGGTCTCAACTGATTAAAGGAGATTTTGTTCTGTTATTGTTAGTAGTTTATTCTTGGTTCTGTCATTGCTTTCATTTGTCCTCAGGGCTTCCTGATTGGGGCTCATCCAGAGAATGCCTGTGAGCCGATCGCTCCTCCGCCCCTGAGGAACAACGTAACCAACACCTTCATTGTGTTGATCAAGCGCTTCGACTGTAACTTTGATGTCAAGGTAGGGACCTCTTTCTGGCGGCTGCTGACCCCAGTGTCTCGTGCCGCAGATAGAAATGGGAATCGTAAGGAATTCAATGTTTCTGATTCCTCCTATTGAGTCCGGTGCCCTAACGGTTCTATTCGCGATTATTTTAGGACTTTTGTGAAAGAAATATTTGGAAATAAGTAATGCAACTGACAAGATGATTTCATGAGGCAAAAGACATGTTTACACAGACTGTTTAGTTATTTAATTAATTCATATATCAGGCTTTCCTTTCTATTTGCAATAGAAAGAAATTCAAAAGTCACTACACAATTTCATTAGCCCAAGACACATTTTGTGACAAATAATTACCTTACTATTTTTTTTAACAAATTTGCATTTCTTAATAGTGAAATGTATTCTACTACATTTTTTTTTGCTGTACAGCATCAGAAATGTTTTCAAATAACTTTAAAAAAAAAAAAAATAGATTCAAAATATTTGTTTAAAATATTAAGCAAATTAGATCATTCTTGGAAATGTTTACTTCCATGATACATAAAATGAAAATGTATATGTAAATATAGTTTAACAATAATTATACAAATTCTATAGGAAACATTTTAGACATTATTATATTATTATTGATTATTATTATTGGAATAAGTGATGGGTTTGTAAATCTAATGAGTTTGCATAGCTTTTCAAGTTTAATTAATCTAATTAATTTTAATTTAATTAAATCAACTTTTACATATTAGCTGTACATATTATTTTATCTATTTAAAAATTGCATATTTAAATTGTTAACTTTACGGGTTCAATACAAGTTAAGCTCAATCGGCATCATTTGTGGCATAATATTGATAGCCACACAAATTAATTTTAATTCTTCCCTTGAAGTTAAAATACTCACTGTTTTAAAATTATAGCAACAAGAAATAAACATTATGCATTTTAACATGATTTTAGTCTGATAAAATCACTTAAAAACCTTTTCTGTGTAAAGTTATAGCCAATTTTACCATGATGATGTAATGTCAACAAACCCTAAAATTACTGTAAAAATGACTTTTTCAAATAGTGATGGTGCTGTTTTTTTACATCAGTAATGTTCTGACTATACTGTGATCAGTTGAATGCTACTTTGGTGAATTAAAGTACCAGTTTCCTTCCAAAATAGCAAAATCTGTACATTATTCTAAACTTTTGGCTGTCAGTGTACAGATATATATATATATATATATATATATATATATATATATATATATATATATATATATATATATATATATATATATATATATATATATATATATGAGGTCTTTGACTTAATACTGCCATGTATTATGTGTATACAGCATAAAGCAAAAGCACTGGTTTTTGGTTAATGATGAAAGTAGTAAAGACATCTATAAGCAATCTATATGTAGGTTGATTTTGCCCAAAAGTGTAAACACTGTGGCAATATAAAAGCAATATAAAAACTCTATTGTTTGCGCAGCTCGTCATAGCAACTTTGGCTCAACCAGTGGAATAATTTTGTGATGGGATTATGTATTTGTCAACCAGTGTTCTGGAAATTTATTTGAAAACAGTCATAATTATTTGGTGACAGAAAAAATTCTGAGGAAATTCCAGGGTTTACGGCATACTGTTTTAGAGTACTTCACATTCAGCACATTTTTGCATCTGCAATTCTGTTCACATGCCCGACAGAATACCTACACTACAAATGTGTGTAACATGAAGCCTGTCCAAGTACACATATGCAAAATCAGCCCCCGCTCTCCAAGACGTGCTTCATTGCGCATTTCATGTTGTTGGCAAATAGTATGCAAAGATGTGAAGAGGACATCCTACAGTTTCTATTCACGTGCTGGACTTGGGATGACTTCCAAATGCAGTGCAGAGTTACGCCTGTTGCACTTTGTTAGACACATATTTGCTGTACCACAATAAAAAACCGTTGATCATTTATGCTTAGTTAATAGTTGATTTGCAGCTATAGTATGTCTGTGATGTATGGAGGCTTGTTCTAAAGACTCATGGTATGGCTGTAAAGATTTGCAGTGCATTATATTCATCCTGACCCTGCTGGATTTGAGGGTGGGTTTGTTTGTGCAGCAGAAGAGGTTCGATTTTGTTGTATGTGTAATTTCTTTTATTGTTAGGAAAGCCAGTTTTGAAACTGTTGACTGCATCTGCCAAGCTCAAACATTCAACCGTTTTACCAAGTTAGTGCAACAGAAATGTCTAAACAAATATATATTTTAATTTATGGAAAGTATTAGTGTATCTTAAACTACAAACCAACATTTGGTGCCAAACTAGCTGGTGTCAGAAAATAAGTTTTACTGTACATTAAGGTGCAACATTTTTTTTTTTACCTTTTATGAGGGCATATTTTTTGTTTAACCATAACAATCAAGCGTTGTTTTATCCGTTTATGTCAAATACATAATTTTAATTAATTACTTAATGCAAATTTTTTACCTCTTACTCTAAAAATTAAATGAACATCAACACTTAAATGACATATTTGATGCCAAAATTTGTGTAACTAGGACTAAAATAGAATAGAATAAATAGAAGGATTATATCAGGTGTTACAAATAAAATAAAAAAATATTCATACATGGGCATTTTTTTGCCCCCACATTTTATACTTCAGGGGCATTTTGTCATTATTTGTGTCATTTTGCCCCGGGCCTCACTTAATTTTGGACTCTGGCGCCTACTAAGTTCATTTAGGCTAAATCTGCAACCCTGTTACAATATTACATTGTAATATTTAGAAATGTTTTCATTTCATTAATATGTTTAATGTTTTTAATATGTTTAATGGGTTTTGAAAAATCTGGGTTTAAACACTTATAAAAGTCTTGTACATAAGTTTGTAGAAATTTAATATTGTGTCCATGTTGGTTTGAAATATTCTTAAACATTTTTTTTTTTTACAAATATTTATTCAATATATATTTAATGGCTTTGAAAATGTCAAGTGGTGTAGCCATCAAGCAAAAGGTATTAAAATGATTTCCTTGAACCTAAAATACATGCAAGTGTATGCAACCTAATCATTATTTAAACACTGCTTTCAAACACATTTTTAAGGTCATTTTTTAAGGTCATTTTTTTAGTCTAATATCATTAATATCATGAAGTTTTCTTAGGGTTACTCCACATTATCTGAATAAAATGTGCCTTTTCATAAAAATGGTCAGAAGAAATGGTCATATAACAACAGAATGGCTACATGCATGTTGGTTACACCACATGTTTTTGATTTGGTGGAAAAGTTGTCAAATATTTGTAATATTTTGAAACAAGATTGTTTTGCTATGATGGCGTTTTAGTGCCACATTAAAATAGAATAAAAAAATCGAAGATTTCGAGAATAATCAATATATTTTGAAGTCAAAATTAGGAGAATAAAGTTTTAGCATTCTGAGATAAAAGTCGTAATATTGCGTGAATAAAGCAGAAATATTTAGAGGGGGAAACAATATTAAACAGTGTGTCATTATCACAACGGACTGGAAGCCAGCAGCTTCATTAATCCAAGAGATGGATGTGAAGGATGTAGTTAAATCATACTTCTGGATAGGATTTAGTAATAAAGAAAACCTTGGTCTTTTGGCACATCAGCACAGAGTTATTATTATTATCTGGACTCTGCCTTGGTTATGTAGGATATGTAATTAATGCAGGAGAGACAGACATTCGTACAGTCCCAATTGGTGTGGGTGATACTTGGTCTGCATTTTGTGCATAAAAATTCTGCATTCTTAAAACAATAGTATAACTGAGGGGATGTTACAGTATATGTCTTGAAATAACCTATATAATTCACAGCAGTTCCAGATATTTATCGCTTCAATTGTGTAAGCATCTTGCGCTTCCCTTAACAGGTGCCACATGTTGAAAACTACTGTACTAATGCACACCTCATTCATGATCAGGGAGCTTGCAAAAACTTCACACAAATTCAGCTCGAAAAACTTGACAACAAAGTTGAACAGCAAATGATTACTGTATTTAAAGACCCAGACACTCCACTTTGCTGTTGTTTACCATATCACTTTGATGTTACTTACCTCACAATTTATTCTCAAAATATTACGACTTTAATACCATGAAACTACAACGTTATTCTCAAAATATTACGACTTTAATACCATGATACTACGACATTATTCTCAAAATATTACGATTTTAATACCATGAAACTACGACATTATTCTCAAAATATTACGACTTTAATACCATGAAACTACAACGTTATTCTCAAAATATTACGACTTTAATACCATGAAACTACAACGTTATTCTCAAAATGTTACGAGTTTAATACCATAAAACTATGACGTTATTCTCAAAATATTACGACTTTAATACCATGAAACTACAACGTTATTCTCAAAATGTTACGAGTTTAATACCATAAAACTATGACGTTATTCTCAAAATATTACGACTTTAATACCATGAAACTATGACGTTATTCTCAAAATATTACGACTTTAATACCATGAAACTATGACGTTATTCTCAAAATATTACGACTTTAATACCATGAAACTATGACGTTATTCTCAAAATATTACGACTTTAATACCATGATAACTACAACATTATTCTCAAAATATTACGACTTTAATACCATGAAACTACAACGTTATTCTCAAAATATTATGACTTTAATACCATGAAACTATGACGTTATTCTCAAAATATTATGACTTTAATACCATGATAACTACAACATTATTCTCAAAATATTACGACTTTAATACCATGAAACTACAACGTTATTCTCAAAATATTACGACTTTAATACCATGATACTACGACATTATTCTCAAAATATTATGACTTTAATACCATGAAACTATGACGTTATTCTCAAAATATTATGACTTTAATACCATGAAACTATGACGTTATTCTCAAAATATTATGACTTTAATACCATGATAACTACAACATTATTCTCAAAATATTACGACTTTAATACCATGAAACTACAAAGTTATTCTCAAAATATTACGACTTTAATACCATGAAACTACAACGTTATTCTCAAAATGTTACGAGTTTAATACCATGATAACTACAACGTTATTCTCAAAATATTACGACTTTAATACCATGATAACTACAACATTATTCTCAAAATATTACGAATTTAATACCATGATAACTACAACATTATTCTCAAAATATTACGAATTTAATACCATGATAACTACAACATTATTCTCAAAATATTACGACTTTAATACCATGAAACTACAACGTTATTCTCAAAATATTACGACTTTAATACCAAGATACTACAACATTATTCTCAAAATATTATGACTTTAATACCATGATAACTACAACGTTATTCTCAAAATATTACGACTTTAATACCATGATAACTACAACTTTATTCTCAAAATATTACGAATTTAATACCATGATAACTACAACATTATTCTCAAAATATTACGACTTTAATACCATGAAACTACAACGTTATTCTCAAAATATTACGACTTTAATACCAAGATACTACAACGTTATTCTCAAAATATTACGACTTTAATACCATGAAACTACAACATTATTCTCAAAATATTATGACTTTAATACCATGATAACTACAACGTTATTCTCAAAATATTACGACTTTAATACCATGATAACTACAACATTATTCTCAAAATATTACGAATTTAATACCATGATAACTACAACATTATTCTCAAAATATTACGACTTTAATACCATGAAACTACAACGTTATTCTCAAAATATTACGACTTTAATACCAAGATACTACGACATTATTCTCAAAATATTACGACTTTAATACCATGAAACTACAACGTTATTCTCAAAATGTTACGAGTTTAATACCATGAAACTACAACATTATTCTCAAAATATTACGACTTTAATAACATGATACTATGAATTATTATGCGATTTTATTCTCATAATTTTTACCATATTTTTTAAATATTAAAAACTTTAATCTCATAATGCTGCGACTTTATTCTTGTAATTTAACTTTATTCTCGTAAAGCTATGACTTTGAAATTGATGATTTTTAATTTTTCACTAAAATGCTGTAGTTTCATTACTTATTTTTTAAATAAATAATGATGAAAGATATTTATGCTGTTATTTCTTTTTTCAAGAAGTTCAGCCTATATTTTTTACTGTCAATGGACTGCTAAACCACCATTTGTTTACTTTAACCACCAGAAAACTCAGAAATTAAAAACATGTTCATCTTTGAAAAGTCATTGTATTTTTGACAAATGTAATAGAGCCGTAAAAAAAAAAAAATGTTTATAGCGTTATGTCATTAACCCAGATACACTGATGAAAATGAACAAAACATTTGACTTTTGAAAACTGTTTAATCCAATGTTACATTACTGAAAACTCCCTTGCACTCTTTCCTTTACTCTTTTTCAAATCCCACCTCTCTCACTTGCTTCTTTATTCACTCTTTCTCTACCTCACTTTATGACTTCGTTTAGTGTCTGTGGCCCCTCTGTCTGTGGAATGTCGTGAATACTCTTATCTCTGCCTGTGCAAACATTCAGGAATCCAGCCACGGCAAGAATCTGTCTCCCATTCTAGGCCACAATACGAAGAGCTGAGACTGTCTCTCACTCTCTTATGTTTCTAGGCTAATATATATATATATATATATATATATATATATATATATATATATATATATATATATATATATATACACACACACACGCACATATATACACACACATGTATATATTTGTAGAGTTTTAGGTGATCTTGGTTGTGTAGCAATTCCCGGCTCTGCCATGAGTGGCCGCTGTTTAGCAGTAAACTGGTCTACTCCATTTAGACCTGAAAATGGTAATGCAGGGTGTTAAACGACTGTACCTAAAGTTGCTTTCTTAATGATGAGTTGATGACGTATAAGCCTTTGGTAATCAGATACTGCAGTTGTGTGTTTACAAATAAAATCCTTTAAACCCTAAGCTAAACAATAGCCACACATGTGTCATACAAGTAATGTTTGTGTGTGGGGGGGTTGGAGGAGTGCATGTATGATGCCTGTGTCTGTCTGAGCACTGAACACAATGTCTCTGTCTGTACTCCTTCCGTAGGTCCTTCATGCGCAGCAGGCCGGCTACAAGGCAGCAATTGTCCACAATGTGGATTCTGATGACTTAATCGGCATGGGATCCAATGATCGTAAGTTCCTGCACATGAATGTATAAAACATGCATTGGAGACATCCGCTGATGGGTTCTGCTGTTAGACAATACTTCAATTCACAAACCTTCACTCCAGCGGTTGGTAATAACCACTGCTGTATTTATGAATTCTCTCGTGATGTTGAAATGTAGTGAACATTGATGGACTAATTGCTGGTCATTCAACATTAGGTTCTCAAATTGGAGGAACCAAACTTTGGTGTTCTTAAACATACAGTAGTGGATGATCCATATCCATGTAGATCTCCAATGGAACCCTCTCCCAAAAACAGATTTCTCATTTCATTTTCTCAATCTAATTTAAACAAAGTTTAGCATTTTTAACTATTTCAAACAAAGAAACATAATGTAAAATGAAAAAGAAATAAAAAAATTGCAGAACAAAGAAATAATGAGATGAAATGAAATGTGTAATATTCTATACTGTCTAGTTCACAAATAGAAAAACAATAGGACATAAAATGAAACATTTAAAATTCAACACCATTTCTAGTTTACAAATCAAAAACAAAGAAACTGACGTAAAATGACAAATAAATATTTTTAAATTATACACTTTCTAGTTCACAAAGTAAAATAAAAAGGAAATATTTAAAATTCTAAACTTTCTATTTCACAAATAGAAAACAAAGAAATTGATGTAAAATAAAAACGAAATATTTAAAATTCTACACTATTTCTAGTTTAAAAAACTGACCTATAATGAAAAATAAATATGTAAAATCCTGCATTTTCTAGTTCAAAAATAAAAAACCAATGTAATATAAAATTATTAAAAATTCTACACTTTCTATTTTACAAATAAATGAATAAATGAAAAATAAATATCTTAAATTCTACACAATTTCTAGTTCACAAATCGAAAACAAAAACTCACATACAATAGAATAATAAAATAGAATTATTATAATTCTGCACTTTCTAGTTCTCAAATCAAAAATAAAGAAATTGACGTAGAATGAAAACTAAATATTTAAAATTCTACACTATTTCTAGTTTTAAAAAAAACCTGACCTAAAATGAAATATAAATATTTAAAATGAAACACTATTTCTAGATCACAAATCAAAAGAAAATAAACTGATGTAAAATAAAATAGAATTATTCAAATTCCACACTTTCTATGTTACAAATCGAAAAAAGAAACTGACATAAAATGTAAAATATTTAAATTTCAGCATTTTCTAGTTCACAAATCAAAATAAAAGAAACTGATGTAAAATTAAAAATAAATATGAAAGATTCTACATTATTTCTAGTTTGCAAATTTGTAACATTTAACCATGTTATCTCCTTCATACAAAAGGTCAGATTTCCTTGCTTACACTGAAGCAGATAAGATGGATAAAATGCTGGATAACATGGATCATCAGATTTTGCACAAACTTGAAATTACAAGAAATTCTGAATTTAAATTTTATAATTGTTAAATAATATATATATATATATATTTGTTATTTCGCTACAGTGGACATTCTGAAGCAGATCGACATTCCATCAGTTTTCATTGGTGAAGAAGCAGCCAAATCCCTCAAAGTGGATTACACCTATGAGAAAGGGTGAGAGCTTGGATTTCACTTCTGGATACTTCACAGTTAATCTGAAAACGTTTCAGCTGTGCTTTACTCATTTGATAATAGAATACAAATTTGCTGTTCACCCCCAGTAGCGGTGGGGGCTCCTGGCCCGAGTAGGAAATCTCTGCAAAAACTGCTTGAGGGGTGACATGTTGTTTTGTGTACGGTCTCAGAGTGGTTCAGGAAGCTGCCGGTTTGGGTCAGTAGGCCTTTGTTTCGCCTACGCACGCTCACTCAAACAGATACGTGCAAATGGATGAGGGGCTGTTCACACTAAACGTGTTTTTGCGTGCTTCTACTCTGTTTTTACAAGTAAACGTGCTGGACGAATGTCCTTGACTGCTGTACCGTGTCTCATGTTTCTACGGTGTCTCATGTGGGTCCGGCAAATCTTTAGACACTGTGTCAAGTTAAAAATAACTTCAGATTTCAAAAACGCATGTCGAGACACCTGCGTCTGTTTCATCCGTTGCGCTGCATCTAGACTGTTTTTAGCGCAAGTGTCACAAAGATTTCATGTTCTCAACAAGTTCAGGCTGTAAAGAAGTGAATGTTACAATTTTTAACATTATTCCAGATTATTCTGCACCAAGCAAAGTTTCAGCCCTTGATAAATGGTGATGTTTGCAATGTTGGCTTGCAGCCATGGCTTGTATGTTTACTGTTACAATAATGTAACGAACGATGCTTAGCCTATATAAAATCCAGCCTTTTGCAACATGATGAAGCATTAGAATATAAGATGCAGGTGAAAGTTGATAAGACAGAACTATATTACTATTGTATACAACAAATCCTCAAAGTATTAATAATAATAATAATAATACTGTAGCATATTATAATGACAATCTGGACATCAATAAATAATTGTTGGGTTGTAATATTAATATTAATAAAATCTCTATACATTTATGATAGACAAAGCTCTGATTCAGAATCTAATGAATGTATTGTTGTCTTTTAAAGAATTGCAAGAAGATAGATAAGTATTGTAGATAGATTAGTTAGTATTGTTATTATATGTACCGTATGAACACGAGTAGTCCATGATGTTTGTGCTCTCTGTCTGTCTGTAGAGGTCATGTAATTCTCATGCCAGACTTCAGTTTGCCTCTGGAATATTACCTGATCCCATTCCTCATCATCGTTGGAATCTGCCTCATTCTCATTGTAGTTTTCATGGTGAGTAATGATAATAGTCTATAATAAAGAAACTGACCCTTTTTACAAGCTAAATGGGCTGATTTGCGTGTTTACCTTTTTTTTAAATCTCAGATTACAAAGTTTGTTCAGGACCGACACAGAGCCAGAAGAAGTCGCTTACGCAAAGACCAGTTGAAGAAACTCCCAATTCACAAGTACAAGAAAGGTAAGAAACACATGTGATATTAAACTGTAAAAGTACAGATGAAGAATCCGTCTCAAATTGTTGAAGTGCTTTTGAGTCGACGAGTGATATCACTGTATGATAACGCAGAAATTGCAGCAAATATTTGCTTTTACAAAACCACAGAGAAACACCTCCTCCCAGTAATTCATGGTTTAAGTAAGAAGTTGGCGACACAACAAAGTAAGCAACATATTAAGATGGTATATTATAATATAAAAGGAAAACGGCATATTTTATATATTTTGAATAGATGCTAGGTACTTTGATGGATTAGAGCTTTACTATTAAAATGAGACTTAATACCAAGTATAATTTTTATGCATTACTAGGAATCTACCGACATTTTTTGGTCTGATATAAATTTTTAACAACAACAAAAACCTATTGGCCGATACCAAAATTTTTGAGAGGTAAAAAAAAAAATATAATACAACAAAATATATTTTTGTAAACATAAATAAAATAAAAATGAAATTTAATTGGAAAAATATACACCTAAAAATGCATAAAATTAAATACTTAAAATTCTACTCTATTTCTTAGTGTAAAAATGAATATAAACTATTTAACCAATTTATGTATTTAATTATAAATAAACCATTGGTATTTCATATCAGCATTTGTATTCTTATGACCGATATGCAGATGGTATTCATTTGATCAATAATTGGCCAATAAATATCGGTTGCCGATACATCGGTGCATCCCTATATGACTCTGTAATCTTTCTTGAACTCTTTTTAAAACTTCTGGGCACTTTTAATTTGACGTTGTGAAGCTGTCATGTTGCTGGGACGTCAGCATTTTGTATTATACTTGCTGGATAAACAGCCTGGTATTGTGGACACATTAGGAATGTGGGTGAAATGTGGAATTCCCCTCCCACACTGCAACTCTCGGCATTTTCCGCCTTCTTGTTGTGAATCATCAAGCCACTTAACAACCAAATCAACACCATGTCAACTGTGTCCATCACACCATCATCGCTTTCTCTTGGTTTTGAGTATAAGGAAAGTGTTGACGCTCGGGTTACAGTCACCTGTGTTCATCTCCTCTTTCAAATGCTCAACAGATCAAATGTGTGCGATATTCAACACGGTCTCAGGACAACTTGCTGTAATTTGCACAAAAAAAATTAAACTTGGCTCATAGAAGAAAAGTAGACTTTTAGACCAACCAATCAGCAAACATAATTTCATATTGATACAATACAGGGATCACATTTTAGCTAGCCAACACTTTCTTTTAAGAAAGGTTACATCAGTGAACACATCTGGTTACTCATTCCATATTTACAGTATTTACACAATACAAATGACTGATGTATGTCAATAACAATAATATTCTTCCCTTATCTCGTTCCAAACCCCAATGTTTTTCTTTCGTGCTACACAAGTTATTTTCCTATTCAAATCATGGTTAGGTTGAGGGTTTTGGTGAGGGCTTACACTTTATGGTTAGGTTTAGGTATTAAAGTCATTAGTTTGTTCATTTTTCTCAATGGGAGCAAAAGAGTTACATTTATTGATCTTAATTAGTAGATGAATAGGCCTATAATATATCTGGGACATTACCTAATGTCATTTATGAGGGTTAGCTGTGGAAAAATAAATCAGTAACATTCATATCAACATGAAACTCCATTTGCAACCCATTTGACTTCCATTACTTGACATATTTCCAAGTGAAACAGGATGTTCTATGTGAAAAAAAAATTCTAGGCTGTGTGTTGGTTTTTATTCATTTGGAATTGGAATTGATTGGATGGAGAAAAGTGGTTTCTTTGTTGGTTGAAAAGAAGGGCTTGGAAAAATGGGGCTTGGAGATGTCATCTGAAACAAAGTTGTTTCGAGGCTTAGCACGTTTAATTTATTATGTTGGCTTGACACATTTTTGAAGTTACTTTACAGTGTTTGGTTTTTTGTTTTTGTTATTTTGTTTTAAATCCCTAACTTAGAACACTTTTTACTGTCCTTGAGCTTTCACGCTACATCTACAAAATATGGCACAGACCTTTGGGCTGTATATTTTTTTAATTGATTGGACTTATGGTTTTGCCATAGTGGACGATGAAAAATTCCCATAGATCTGAGAATCAGGGCAAACTCAGGATTTCAAATTTTTATGTAAATTACAATATTTCATGGATTACCGTCACTGCTCTATTGAGACCCCAGTAGCTGCAACGCAGTGTCAGATATGAGACCAAATATGATCTAATAATGTTTGTATATAAACATGGAAGATGTAATGGGATGAACCGGACCCATCTCCACACTGCAGCAGGTGCTTGCCATTTGTGAAAAGATAAGCAATTAAAAAGAATGTAATACTTCTAAAATTGTCTTTGCATTAAGTAACTTTTTCAATCTGGCTGAATATTGAATATGTCAAATATTAGTTATTATTTACTATATATGGACCTATCATTTAATCTGTAAAGACTCATATGACATGTCTGGCAGTATTCAGTTTTATATAAAAATTAGTAATTTTTATATTTTAATTTTTAAATTCCAACTGTCAAAATATTCAAATATAAACACACATGACCTTTTAAGCTTCATCCTGTCTATTTATCAATCTATATGTCTGTCTGTCTATCAGTGTCTGTCTGTCTGTATTTACCAATCTGTCTATCTTGATGACGTTCTATCTACTGTCTGTCTGTCACAATGACTGTTCTGTCTGTATATCTGTCTGTCTTTCTTTCTTGACAACTGTTCTGTCTGTATATCTGACTGTCTGTCATGATGACTGTTCTGTCTGTATTTCTTGATGACTGTTCTGTCTGTATATCTGACTGTCTGTCGTGATGACTGTTCTGTCTGTATATCTGACTGTCTGTCATGATGACTGATCTGTCTGTATATCTGAATGTCTGTCATGATGACTGTTCTGTCTGTATATATCTGACTGTCTGTCATGATGACTGTTCTGTCTGTATATATCTGACTGTCTGTCATGATGACTGTTCTGTCTGTATATATCTGTCTGTCTTGATGATTGTTCTGTCTGTATATATCTGACTGTCTGTCATGATGACTGTTCTGTCTGTATATCTGACTGTCTGTCATGATGACTGTTCTGTCTGTATATCTGACTGTCTGTCATGATGACTGTTCTGTCTGTATATATCTGACTGTCTGTCATGATGATTGTTCTGTCTGTATATATCTGACTGTCTGTCATGATGACTGTTCTGTGTGTATATATCTGACTGTCTGTCATGATGATTGTTCTGTCTGTATATATCTGACTGTCTGTCATGATGACTGTCTGTCATGATGACTGTTCCGTTTGTATATCTGACTGTCTGTCATGATGACTGTTCTGTCTGCTTATCTGACTGTCTGTCATGATGACTGTTCTGTCTGTATATCTGACTGTCTGTCATGACTGTTCTGTCTGTATATCTTACTGTCGTGATGACTGTTCTGTCTGTATAACTGTTCTTTTTGTATATCTGACTCTCTGTCATGATGACCGTTCTGTCAATCTATCTGTCATGATGACTGTTTTGTCTGTCTGTCATGATGACTGTTTGGTCTATATCTGACTTTATGTCTGTCATGATGACTGTTCTGTCAATCTGTCTGTCATGATGACTGGTTGGTCTATATCTGACTTTATGTCTGTCATGATGACCGTTCTGTCTTTATGTCTATCTGTCTGTTTGTCATGACTGTTCTGTCTGTCATAATGACTTTTTGGTCTATATCCATCTTTCTGTGTCTTGATGACTGTTCTGTCTATATCTGTCTGTCTGTCATGATGACTGTTGTTGTCTGTCTATCTATCTATCTGTCCAAATGATTGTTCTGCCTATATCTGCCTATCTATACCATAATGACTTTACTGTTGTTCTGACTGACTGTCTATCTGTCTGTATGCATGTCTGTTTTTGTGGCCTCAGACTTTGATAGCTGAACAAAGGTGAAACAATTTATTAGTATGGTGGTGTGTTTTTTTGCATACAGTGCTTCTTTTATAGATGACCAGCATCTCTTTTCAGCCATGTCAACATTACTGAGCCTTTTAAATTCCCCCCACACTGAAAGTGAGATAGCACAATGATGGACATTTTACCATAGTTTTCACCCTCCTCTTCTTCGCTCATGGCATCTCTGCTGACTTCTGTGTTTTGTATCGTTCTGTGCTGACTCATGTGTTCTGCTGTGGGCTGCAGTCTGTCTCACTGACTGGGTTATCGGATGGTAGGGTGGGTTTTTCCTGTCGCATGACAGTACAGCTGAGTCGCACACTCAAAACAAGCAGCTGCTGTCATGGCCCTGTTACTGCAGGCTCCGGAAAACTCATATACTCGCCTGCTTCTTGCATTGCTGCAGTCTGGCACAGTAAATGGAAATATTATTACCCTGGTATCCTGGACATTTCAGATTTTGAGGCTTAAGCTGTTATTTGTTGCTGCTTGTGATTCTTAACTAAGTTACAGAGAGGGCTAGCATTTTAGTTTATTGCGTTTGAACAATGGCTGGGCCGTTGACATGTATTTACACTGAAATGGTTTAAAAGGGTAATGATTTTTTTTTCCAATCAGAAGAACTATAATTTTAATAGGTCTAAGTAGATTCAGTATGTCCAATGCAAGTAAAATTCTTGTTTAAAATAATCAAGGTATGCTTTCCCACATTTATATGGTTAAATATTTAATCCAAAATAAAAAAAAGTTATATTTTACATAAAGGAAATTAACCTTTCATCTAGGATCATTATGAATTTATTTTTTTTTGCATTGTGACATTTTTAAAGCACATTTTACCCCAAATTCCATAACACATCCAGACCTTTTACTTTTACTATTCTCATTGTTTTCATGAAAATTCTCTTAACTGATAAGATTGTTTTATTTTTAATCTATTCATTTTACAAAAATGTGCTGTTTTACTTAGACTTTTTTAAATATCAAAGAGAGTAGTACTGATTTACAAAAAACATTTTTTCATGTTGCAGTAATGAAAATACCATAATGAATCTTTTTGTTTTGATAATGAGAATTAATTTACAAAAAATAATGTCACAATGTAAAAATTCTTAATGGTCCTAAAAATCCATTATCTATCATTAAAATATAATTTAGTTTTTTTTTTTTTTTGACTCAAATTGGACTATGGCACTATCTTCAAAGGTTTCATGAGAATCGCCTACCAATATAACATTACAAAGTATTAAAACAGCATTATTACCAAGCGGCAACCTCCCCGTCTCTATCTTGAAACCAACACGGAAGTGAATTAAACTGCAATTCATCGACTGGCCGCTTGAGGCAGGCTGCAAAAGTGAGTCAAATCTGTATCTCCCCCATGTTAAAATGCTTAACTTTACAGCAGAAAAAAACATGTTTACAGCCTGGAGCAAAAAGTGGCTTGGATCTATACAGCTTATTTTGCCCTTCATGACAACTGTGAGGGGGGTGAATTTTTTTTATAACAAATCCGTTTAAATTATATTAAACCTTTAATTTCCGCATAATTAAGGGCGTGGCCACTTTTGAGTGACAGGTGGATTCCCGCTGCTCACGTTACCTCAGCTAATTGTCTGACTGTGAAAATAAATCAATTTTAGCCACTAAACTTGGCATCTCTGCCGTGTTTGTGATTTTTCGAGATTATTTCACAATTATAATGTCTTGCTGTGGGGTTAATTGTATTAACAGACCGTCCAAGAATTTCCGGTGAGTGAAATTCTATTATAATTTCGTTTTATTAATTTATTCATTTTATTTCTAATAATTTATTTATTATTTATAATTGTATTTAAAACGTTATTACACTCCAGAATCATGCGTCACGGGTGGCCATCACCTCAAAATCGATAACTAAAAAAACAATACACAGCTTGTAAAAAATACGCAAACTAATGTAAATGGGTAATAACATTTTTAATGTTACCTAATACGAATCTAACCCTATCTTAATAACGTTATACTCAGTTGACATCCAATACACACTCATAAATGCAGGTTAATTGATTTGCTTCAAATTGTTTCTTTGAGATGCAAGTTTTTAAGTTATAACGTTAATTCTTATTCATGACAACTATTCACGTTTTCTGCAAGTCATCTAGCGTTGCAAATAAACGTTACCACATGTATTAAAAGTGCTGCAGCGTTTTAAACTTTGTGTAGTTTAATATCAATAACATATAAATAGTTATTTCAAGTTTTGTTGTGTAGGTTCAGGTTAATTTACCTCAATAGTAAGCTTGGTTTGAATCGTTTCAAAATAAACCGCCAATATCTTCCATCCAAAGACAACTTGAACGCGTCGAGCTAGGCGGGCGTGGTTTCAGCAGCAGGCTCCTCGGCTCCACCCACGTCCCGCCTCTTTGCCCATTTTCGTTTTTCCGGGAGTGACGCGTTACCAAGATGGCGACGGTCGGCCCCGCCCACTTTAGGCTTCAAAAACGCTCTTCAGAAACCTACGGGTGACGTCACGGACACTACGTCCATTCTTTTTTACAGTCTATGATTATTACACGGCTCTCTGGAATACTCTATTCTGATTGGCCAATGGCGCCATCTAGCGGTCTGATCTCTCTGAGTAACAACTGCACATCCACATATCAGACCGAGACGTCTTTCCTGTTTCTCTGAACAATGTGAGATCTCTACGAGTAAGCTAAAAAAAAAAATATTTCAACTCAAATCAATGTTTTAACTCCATTTATTTGTTTATTTTGCAAATAGTTTTGTAATAGGCTGGATAATGAGCATTTAGACAGTAATTTTCAAGAAATAAACACCAACAAAATGCAAACGGGAGGTAGATTTCAGCTGTTCAGTTGTTTATTTTCGCATAATTTCAATACAAATGAATATTCTATGTCCACAAAGGGCTGAGTGATATATGGATATTTATAGAGAAAAAAAGTCACTTGATGATAAAACTTTGAGTAATTTTCAATATTTAGACGATTGTATTATGTATGTGTTGCTAAAAACGCAAGCAGTTCGGCAAAATTATACACACAACTAGCAAACAATCACAGTCATGAAATCAGCTGGTTAGGAAGTATTAGCTGGCTAATGCTACCTCGACCTGATGTCATGGAAACTGATGATGTGCCGAAATATGACTGCCTGCCAGATTCTGTCTCACTGCTACCCGACTGTACTTATCCTTAAAGCTCATCCCTACATCTACCTTTACACATGAGGATACTAGGGAGTCAAAATTTGGCACCACAGTAGTGAGGCTCGGTAAGTGTTTCTTCTTGTGATGTCTATTGGTGGTTGGCAATCCAGTGCATTACCGCCACCTACTGAGGAGGAGTTTAGAGTGGCGAAATGACATCGAAAAGAGGACAGAAACTTTGTGGGATTAAATCCTAAACTGAGAGTTTACTTGTAAACAAACAAGTTATGTTTACATTAATTTTTGAGATCTAACAAACATGTGGAATGCATTTCCATCCCCATTAATGGTAAGAAATGTATATTGTGATAAACATAGATATTGAACTATATATATAAAAAAAACAGTGATAATATTTTTGACCATAATGCCAAGCCCTATATCCATTGTATTTATTTATTTGGTTAGGAGCCATGTAATAAGCGAGATAATGTACAGTCAGCCAGTTGTTATCACAAAATAAACCCCTTATCACCCTGTTGAGGTTTATTTGCCAATAACAAATGACTGACTGTATATTAGGGCTAGTCAACTGGCGGACCAAATCTGGCCCACCAATCATCGTTTTCTGGCCCTCCAACTGATTTTTTTTATAAAATTGCCTCGCCGTCTGAAATACCAGAGCACTCTCTGAACAGTTCTTAGGCACGAGCGTTGAGTTTAACAATGCTCAATGGCACATGCAACCAGGGGTGTAAAAAGTACTCATAAATTATACTTAAGTGTAAGTATGAATACTAAGTGAATATTTTACTTAATTAAATATACAAGTATCTTAGCCAAAAATAATCTTGAGTGAAAGTAAAAAAGTATTCACATTAAATTGTACTTAAGTATTAAAAAAATTTAAAGTAATTTTTTTTCCTAGCTAGATTGAATTTAAGAGAGGAGATTGTGCGAGTGGGAGTTTAAGTCACATATTTACTGTCACTGACGACTCATATTTCTCCCCACAGTGGCATTCGCTACCTGTTCATAGAATCATGTTACAATAACTACATTTTTGCTAAATGATTTTTATGTGACCTGTTGTATGTAACGCTGCAATTTCCTGGTGGAATGAACACTAGAGGCAGAAAAACAACAATTACTTTTATCCCATTTTACTCAAATCACGAGTAAAATGGAAGATTATCAGTTCATAAACACTTTTTGCTCTGTTCCTCACACAATGCGATCTTATGACATAAACACCACCTGGGGGCTGTGGCTCACATGACTCCACATGCTGAAATGTCCTTGGGCAAGACACTGAACCCCAAGGTGCTCCCAACGGCAGGCTAGCGACTTGCATGGCAGCTCTGCCGCCATTGATGTATGAGTGTGTGTGAATTGGTGATTGGGACACAGTGTAAAGCACTTTGGTAACTTCTAAGGTTAATAAAAAGCGCTATATAAGTGCAGACCATAAGTTTATTGAAGTTTCCATTACATAACCAACTACAATATCAAGCTTGTTTAAGTGTGATCAAATTGTGCAGTAGCTCAACTGATTGTGTTGCATATGCGATACAAAGGACTAGGGTACAAGTTTCCATCTAAGTGTTTTTTGCAACAAAAAGTGTAGCGCATCAAAAAGGCAAATTATCCGATAATTTCACGGGTCGACATATTTTTCCATTTAACTGTAAACATAAGCTATGTCGATCCTTCAAATGTTGTGAAAAACTGGTTTGAAAACCCTTTTTGTCGAAAAAATTGTCATTAATGCAAAAATAGTGTCACATGACAGAATTTACCCCAAGTGTTAGCCTGTGTTAATCATGACAATGAGGTATACAGCCTTGAAAGCCAGTTTATTGTACGTGAAGCATTACTCGCACTGTTATGGATTGGTCTTAATGGCAAACGTGCACAGATCCAATGCTGCAAACACATCTGTGTCATGACACTTCCTGGAGTGCCAACACAAATGTCTCGTATCATGCACCTGTCATCGACAAGTGCAAGGAGAACAAATGAATGGCTATCGTGGTAGCCACCCCGTTTATTTATTAAAGCTGCTTTTCCACACCATTCAAACCATTCCATGATGGCAGTTATGGAATTAGCCCACAATACAAAAAAACATTTCATTACATCACATCACATCACATGTATGCAATAGTGAATGTGTGTGACAAATAATAAAACTTTTTAAATGAAAAATAATACAGAATACTAGGAGAAAAACTGTGCTTTTTTTGGAACACTAACATATAGCCTGATTCTATAAAATTATTGTTAAGCTTACTTTTCCTGTATTAAATTAAATCAATTACCAAATGAAAAAGTAATATTGTTAGACCTATATACTTGCCTTTTCTTTACACAAACTTAAATTCACCCTGTTCTGTAGATGGAAAAAAGTCATCTGAATGACATTCTCAGAATGTTCTGCACTTTTTCCATGACTTTAAACTATCAGAACTATTTGTCCAATGCCAAGTTGACTTTCAGAAAACAAGCTTGTTAACATTTTAAATATTTTAAATTGAACCCTCTTTACCTCAGATCGCATTTGCTGAGCTGCTTCATGCACTATTAAATGAATGATTGGTGGATGGTCCTTATACTAAGACTGAAAGTTTCCCACACTACTTGGTGCAGGTAGCCAGCTTGAACAGGAACATGATGATTCGCTTTCGGGTCAGAACCGGTGGCAACCTGTGATTAGGCGCAACATCAGGACCAATATTACCGTCCTATCAGAAGGGCAACTGCTCCCTTTTGATTGCAATTCCTCCTCTTCTGATTGAAATTAAAATGAGAGTTAACTGGATCATTTCAATGAGCTGTCTCAATACTCTCCCCATTTTATTAGGGACATCTGTATGGAAACGGCTTCAGGGCAGATTTCTTTTGTGACAGTGTTTTTTTAAGCATGACGCCATCAAGAACACCATTTTGTATCGATAAAAGTAATTTAAAAGGAAATGGGCAGAAGATAGCAAATTTCGCAAATGTTTTTTTTTTCCCCCCGAATTTTCACTTTGTCAATAACACAACAGCACGAGAAGTGGATGGAAACTAGGTTATAGAAGCACCAAAATATTACGTGGTTGCTTCAGAAATAGTTTTTTATCTCACATTTGTTTTTTATGACACTATCAGTTTAGGTTTTATAGTTATTATTATTATAATGAAGAGTTGCCTAACAACAATAATAATAATTAGAAATTCATAGATATGATTTAAATATTAAGTCAAGTGTAGAAATAAATGACATGTACACATTTAATTTCAAAAGCCTTTTGTTTTTATATATATATATTATTTGCGATGTGAATTATAATTCTTGCATTTAGAATAATGTTTAGGACAAAAACCATCAGTTTGTCACTTCGTGCTCATAGTTTTGAATTAATACATCACATTTAGTCAGGCTACTGGCACAAATATTTCAACATATCTGAAGCTCAAATCAGATCCGAAATTCCGCCTCTGCAGAAGGTCAGAACTCCACACAGCCATCGTGCGACACATTTAAAGTGACTGACCTCTGGTCTGTCATCTGTCATTTGTCAGATGCAGTGAAAAGGCGGCTTCAGTACAGTAAGATGAAAGAAAATGATTGCAAAAATGTAATGAGTACTTTTCAAGTGTAAAAAGTACTATTTTTTTTCTTTGGGAACGTAATTAAATAAAAGTACAAGTATTCTGTTTAAATTGCACTTGAGTAAAGTACAGATCCCCACAAATAACACTTAAGTATTTTTACTCAATTACTTGAGCGCATACAGCCGTCATCAATTGTCCAGACCGGAGCGCACGTTTAAGTGTTTCTGGCTATAGTTTAGTTACACGGCTTTGCTAAACATGGATCGCACCGTTTAGGTGAACATTCGATCGTGTCTTTTTCAATATAATGTATTTATATAAATTGCTTAATTGTGTAGAGTGCGGTCAAATCTACAGATGTAAAATTTATCACCACAGTTGCTACAGAAAAGTTGTCAGTATACATGCATATCTCAGGCAACAAAAGATAAATTGATGATGAAAACTGAACGTTCAGAGAAAATGTGCTGAAAAGTTTGCTTTTATTCACTATTCGTGAAGGGTTAAACGTGCATGTCTCGTCTGTGCAGAATCTCGTGAAAAAGTGATAATGTCGAACTGAAACTGGAAATATCCGGATTGTATTTGGTTCTACATACAGCTGTGAATCAGCCATTTCAATCACGAACAACATCAACTCAGTTTGTTCTTGTTCCTATGATTATCTGCAGGAAAAATGTTCCCCTCACTTAACAGGATGATGCTGTAACGGGAAAATGGAAGAACATTTTAGCTTTTGTTTTTTCAGAATGATGGCAAAAACGATCGAGTAACACAATGTCTGCACATTAAATGGTGTATTAGTTTTGAGTTGGTTAATTGAAATGGGAGGTTGAAGTGATTTGCATTAGTCAACTGAATTTGTCAACTCTTAACGCCATTTTTGCTTCTTACCCTCTCGTACACGTAAGATGTGAGACATTGAAGAATCTTTAAGAAACTTAAAGCCAAGTATAAAAACTCTAAAATCATCACATTGTTATTGCTTAATTTCTTAATGTCAGGAAAATCATCTTGGACATTCTGTGAATATTTCAGTTTCTAACCAGCCCTAGCCCTTACAGAAGTGCCTTCAGAACATTGTACAGGGTACCAGAACATTTGAGGTTTTATTTCAAGCCACAAACTCAAAATTGTCAGTTCACTGCAGTCCAAGAAGTTGGTCTAGAAGGTTATGCACTTCACAAGGTGTTTATGTCAGTTGTAAACAGTGGATTGACATTGTTGAGACCATTCCCACAGGCTGGTCTGCTGTCTGTGAACTCTTCTACAAACCAGAAACACCTCTCTTACCCTTCAAACATTGGCATTCACTCACGTTGAGCACAAATAGTTGGTGACGCTCTGTGGTTGCAGTTATAGCTTACCCATATACGGTCACATGTAGTCACGGTAGTTTGCAGGACAGCAAGAAAATTTGTTAGTTTACTGCTTATATAAACACTGACCACCAACAGAGCTGCTCCATCATTGGCGGAGAGAATTTAAAAAAAGGCTGAGGAATTTAGAGGGAGAGCCGGATGAATTCCTGGACTTATTGAGACTGGAACAGTTTTCTAGACACTCAATCCAAAAGGAAAAGCAGCTTGATATATTTGGCATCTTTATTAATGCTTATAAGTCAAATTAAGAGTTGAATGTAAAAATCTACTGTAGTGGATTGATGTGTTGTAACAGAAGAATTAACATAATAATTGAAATAAATGTAAAGGAATTCCGGGTTCAATCCAAGTCAACTTTATAAAAGCATTTACAGCTCAAAAAACATGCTTTAAATGAAGAACTAATATAAAGTTGTTTATCTTAAGGTTTGTTAGATCATTTTCTTTCATCATTTATTTGACAATTCTCTCCCGTGTGGTCCATTTGTTGTCAGCATTGAGTCTGAGAGTGATTCAACGGGATAAGTAAAACTTCCAAGTCACTTTCCCCACAGTCGCCATATTTGTGACCATCAGCGGGAGGAAACGATGGCGGTGAATGGAAAAACATCAAAATAATTGCTTTTAATCCAAGCCCCAGGAAAAATTCATACAGGTCTAAAGACAACACAAATATTTCCCACATTTGGAGATATTTTATCCACGATTCATCTACCCTAGCGAGCCTGTCGCGTGACCGGCGAATACACATGCCGGTACATCACAGTAAACATCTCATTCAGAAGTTACAAATGTTTGTTTGTTTTCTGGTCCGATTTAGCCGCAGTATTGAAAAACGTCAGTGATGATCCCGTCTGTATGAATGCAAAAGCTTCATTTAACTCCTGGAGAAGGTTTTTGTCACAGTGCAGCACAATGAAGGTCTATGGAATATAGGGCACATATATGGCGGCGCGGTCATACAGTGAAGTCACATGAAACGGGTCAATTTGAGTGCGATGGTTCAAAAGAATAATCTGCTTTTATCATTCTGATAGTCATTTTTCTTCTTGTTTATTATTTTCATTAGAATCTGATAAAGATAAATTACATTATAAATGAACACCAAATATGTCTTATTTGTTAGGTTTCAGAGGGGGTGTACACATTTATGCTGTGCAGTGTGTGTGTATATAGATAGATAGATAGATAGATAGATAGATAGATAGATGTTTTTAAGGATTTGGATTTTGTTAAAGGGATATTACAGAAGACTAACTGATGATAGATAGTGGTATTGCGATCACGGGAGTAAAATATGAATGGATGACCAATCGCATCAATATTTCCAAGAGAACGTGATTTGTTTAAACGTTCTGATTAGAGAAAGGAATAAAATTAAACATCTGGAATACTTGATAAATTCAGGGTTCCCACACTCCCAAGTCATTTAGGTTTATCGGATATGGATTTTTAAACATTCAATTCAGACCAATTTGATCGATTTAATCAAATCTGAAAAACTATGGCTCATGAGGAAGTTTCACTCCCCAGAAGAGCAAAATCTAGCTGATGAGAAGAAATCAGATGAAAACTAGAAAAATGTATAAGCTGTTCACTATAGAAATTTCCATTACTTCTCCATGATTGTTTTGGTCATTCATTTTCCATGACTTTTTCAGGCCTAGAAATCACAATATTAAAATTCCATGCAATGTCAAGAATTTCCATGACAGTGTTTTATTTTTGGAAGCACCCACGAACATGAACAAAATTTTAATATCCACTCAAAACAAAGTAGTAAACTTCAAACTTTCAAATTCACCCTTATGTTTTCTTAATTGTGATCAAACTAACATGATTTCCATCTTTAAATATTGTGAGTTTGACATTTTCTTCAATGACCCTTAATGTCAGCTTCCTTAAAGTGACTGAAATGCATTAAAATGGACTATTTTATATTTCTCGTAGGTGACTCCTATGACGTGTGTGCTATTTGTTTGGACGAGTATGAAGAAGGTGACAAACTTCGGGTCTTGCCTTGCTCGCATGGTAAGTTTTCTTCTTGACATTTAGGGTCTTGTATTAGATCATTTGTGATACTCTCGACAAATGGCAACCCACTCAATAACATCGTCAAAACAACTTTATATTAAATCCGCATGAAAAGATGCTTTTTATTTCTGTAATCAGACATATTTACAAGTGAGAAGAAATGTTGGACATGACTTTTTTTGAATAATAATGCACAATAAAACCAGGAATATATAGTAAGTGAAAATGTGAAACTAGTAAATTCAGTTGATTTTCACTGAATAGATTGCCTTTGTCAGGAACCTGCACTAATTCTCTTTGTACCAATCGTCAGCCTATCACTGCAAATGTGTCGACCCTTGGTTAACCAAAACCAAAAAGACCTGTCCAGTGTGCAAGCAGAAGGTTGTGCCGTCTGACGGGGACTCCGACTCTGACGATAGTGGTGGCGAGGAAAACGACGTCTCGGAAAACACGCCTTTGCTGAGATCTCTGGCCTCTACCAGCGCCCATTCATTCGGAACCATGTCTGGCTCGCTTTCCCAGCATGAACCAGAGTCATCGGACTATGACGAGCACAGTGACACCACCGACAGTGAAGAGGAGGTCACTGTGGAAACTGTGGTCGTACAGTTACAACAGGAATGTCTCGAAAACATGGAGGCCAATGCCTGAGACGTTACCCATGACGGACCCAACACGGACTTGAAAAGGAGATTCCAGCATATTTGGAGCAATATTTCACAAACATTTAAAAGAATAGTTCACCCAAAAATGAAAATTCTTGTTGTTCCAAACCCATAAGACGTTGTTTCATGAAATACAAAAGGAGATGTTAGATGTTAGACCACTAACTTTCAATTAATCTCTTTTCCATAGAATGAAAATCAATGATGATTGAGGCTTCCAAAAAAGAATGCGAGTAAATGGTGAGAGACGTTTCATTTTTGGGTGAACTGTATCTTTAAATGGACCCAGTTTGTTGTATAGTGAGCACTGCTCCAAGCAAGCAGCAGTATTTTATAAACCGTAATTTCCCCGCAAAGAGAATGTGCTATTATGCAAAATTTGCAGAAGGATTTTTGCCAACCTTCACAGCAGCTGAGAATGTAATTTGTGCTTAAATCACATACCAAACTCATCTTGGATGTGTATCCAATCCAAAAAATCTGCATGTTTTATAGGACAAAGACTTGTACCAATACGGATGCCATCGTTTTATTTTAATCAATAACAACTAAATATGAGTAACTTAGACCTGATCTTGGAAATGTAGTAGATAACACATTAAATACTGCAAGTAGGAAATGGTTTGCTAAGTTGAAGGTTATTTTGATAACACGAACTGTTACTGATGTCTGGTTGCCTTTTAATGTTGCTTTATTGTAAATGTAATGTTCTGTTCACCCTTGTTTAGTACTCTATATTCATTTATCTACATGAATAAAATACTACACCTTTGCTGTTTTTTTGTATTATCTCATCTATCAATTTTTAAACTCGCACAAGGTGGAAAGCATAAGGAAAAAGTGTAGCAAA
Organism: Moxostoma hubbsi; assembly: GCA_032164185.1. Classification (NCBI taxonomy): domain Eukaryota; kingdom Metazoa; phylum Chordata; class Actinopteri; order Cypriniformes; family Catostomidae; genus Moxostoma; species Moxostoma hubbsi. The sequence continues at coordinate 5,586,091 of JAVLUX010000048.1, forward strand.
TCATTTATGACCAATGAATTTCCAGTTGTTCACATTAACTAGGAGGATTTTTTTTTTAAATCACTTCATAGAGATTGCACAAAGAGTAACTTAGATAAGAACTAGAACAATTAGTATTAACTTAAGAAATTCCCATGTATTTTACACAATTTTAAAATTCTTAGATTTTCCAGGTTTGCAGAGACTGTAAAATATTCTTTGCACCAATTGGTTCAGAAAAATGAATTGTTTTAACATGTTTGCACATTAATGAAATGATAACAATTGATTTGCACAATCAACATTTGGTATGGAATAAATTTATTTAATCTGTCTGTAAACAAGGTGGTGAAACTAAATGATGGCATTTCTTGGTTTAGGCCTATGCATCTGAAATCAGACATATCTGTATCCAAGATTATGTATGATAAAGTAGTACAGGGAATGAAATAAAGTCAGAGGTTTTGAATTTGTACAAATATCCCCAAAGGCCAGAAAACTTGCATCAATACTAAAACACCTTGAACAAAGTGCTGATAATATTTGGGAAGAGGTTTAAACCCTTTACAATAGCAACAGGTTTTCTACATTATGGCACAGGATATACATTTTATGATTTTAGTGTCACACCTACATTAACATTTGGATTTGATTATGCATCAAGTTGACACAATTGTAGCATTGATGACTTTAACAAGACAATTTATTCCACAATCATGACAGCATGGGTTTATAAATTCAAGTGTTAAAAGAAAGACCTCATAAAATGAGATCGTCTTTTTTTTTGCACGCTTGCATTCAGGCAATAGTGTTTTGTTTGTCAGTTTACAGAAGAGCAAAAATATAAAATTTAACTCAAGCAATGGTAAAAACTGGTCCAAGAAAAAAGAAAATTCACACTCTATACTCTCCAAACAGTTATGTTGGAATACCCAATGTCAGAAATGGCAGTCATCTTGAAAAATAAAAGAAATATTACACACAAGCTAGCAAAATAAAGTTAAGTGCCTGAGCTACAGCAATTTTGGAATGTCAATGGGAATTGAATCATGGAGTGTATGTACTAATGAGCTCCTAATGAAATGCTGCTTGCATCCCAATATCATTGCTCGACAGCCAAACAACATGAGTACAAGCTCCTAATGCTGTCCAACCTCATTATTCCATGAATGTCTGTGAAACGATGGTAGAGATTAAGAAAGACTGTTGGGATGCATCAATTGGTAAGAGTAAATGTAGACATCCACAAGTAGTGTTTGAGTGTCTTTGATAATGAATAGAGGTTGATGTTGGTTTGAAGTTAGAGAAAAATAAAGAAATGGACCTTAGTTAGGGTAGATGCTATATTTAATGCTAATGAAAACGAGGCTGCAAGGTATAGACATACAATCAGTTCAAAGGTTCTAGGTAATTAGTTTTTTGTCCACTTGTTTGGAAAAAAAAATTTGAACGACCCGCACCATGTTACTCAACAGTAGAACATATTGAATGATCTCCATTTCAATCCCTCACAGCCATATTCATTCACATCAAATTTGCGGTCTACGGGGGGGGGGGGGGGGGTTGGGTGATTGAGTTTTTAGCTCAAGCCCTTGTTATTAAGCTGCTGAGAATCTTATATTCCTTTTCAGATATGAAGTCTTTACACCAAGATTTAGTGTTGAATATTTCACATTTACTGATGTTATACTAGTGCCAAAATGGGACTGAACACAATAACACAAAAAAAAAATTAAAAAAAATGGTGTGGGCATGGTAAACCGACAGGAAATGGAGTAGGGATTGGGGTTAAACATGAAATAGGGAAGGGGATGAGCAACAAGAAATGACATAGGGGTTGGGGTAGAACAACAGGGGTTGGGGCAAAACAACAATAAATGGAGTAGGGGTTGAGGTAGACCAACAAGAAATTGAGAAGAGGTTTGGGTAGGACAACAGTAAATGGAGTAGTGTAGAACAACAGAAGAAGAAAAAAATAGGGGCTGGACAAAAGAAGAAATAGAATAGGGTTGGGGCAAACAACAAGAAATGCAGTAGGGGTTGGTATAGTACAACAGGAAATTGACCAGGGGATAGGGTAAAACACCAGGAAATACCAGAGGGAAAAAAATGAATAAAGCCAATCTCATCTAGAGCAGTAAGCAGTGGTAAGAATGAGCTGCTAGGTGAGGTGGTGTCTTAATATCCAGATTTCCGCAGGTATTCAGCCATGGTATACGCTTTCTTGTTGAGTTGCCCTCCATGGGTACCTTCCTTGCCCATGACTATAACCAACGCTGAAGTACATAAGGAAAAAACAAGAACAAAAATCAACAAACTTGGGGGGGGGGGAGCAAAAAAGAAACTTTCCCAAATAAAAAAAGGATAGAATTGTTGACACAAGATTCATTACCCTTCCACGCCATTAAGATGTCCAAAAATGTTAAATGTGACCGTTTCAAGAAAAAAAATCTTCACAGTTTATCTGGGAAGGTGGGTGGACTTTCTTTTTTCCTTTCTCCCTCAATTTCACTACTTGACCACACACACACACACACACACACATGCACACACGCACACACGCACACACACAACTAACTAAAATCCTGAATCTCTTAAGTATTTTGCCATAGAATATGCCTTCTTATTCAAGCCGCCTCCGTGGACCCCTTCTTTGCCCATTACAAGAACCAAGACTGAAAGAAAAAGACAGAGAAAGGAAGTTAAAAGGACAGGAAAACCCCAGCTTTGGTTAAAAAGCCAAACCAAGATAAGCAAAGCAAGAGAGGACAGAATAAAAAAGCAAATTTTATCATGCACGTGGAAGATAGCATGCACGTGGAAAGAGAAGATTTACGGCTAAGGTATAGTTCTGTTTTTCATGTACCATTATACCTTGTGCACAGTGCTTTACATAAATTTCGTCATCAGTCTGCATGCAGTATAGTTTTGTACCCTTTTGAGTACTTGTATGCATCTATCCATGTTGTCTGCACATCTGCTTGGAGTTAACTAAAGAGCATCACATAGTAGTTGTAGAGTGCACAAATATGTCTGTGAAGTGGCTTCCACAAGTCAATGGAGTGAAGCGGCAGCTTCAGCATTACCACTGGCACCTTGCTGCATTTCCATGATGCATCGTAACATGGCCCTCAAAGTCAATTTCAACTTTGACCCTGTTGCCGCTAACCTTTGAAGTGTCAGCCAATGATTAAGACAAAGTCTGTCTTTACTATTAAAGGTCCATCTTTTCACAAAAATGATATTCACACATATTTCCCTCTCTAATGATGTCTTTTAGAGTATAAAGCTACAAGAAATATTTAATAACTGTCAAATTTATGCAATAAATTTGATATTTTAGATATTGAATCATACATTTTTATTTTCAAAATATTTAACTTATTGTTTCAGATCATCCAGAAACTGTAGTTAATGAACCAAGAACATCATAAAACCTAAATGTAAAATGAAATTAACAATTACATTTATATCAAAATAAAGGTTTTTAATGTTTACTGTGCACACCTACTGCTTTCTTACCTGGCAAACTCATAAAATCGCTGCTCTGTGATGCTTTCTGCAACATTGTCATGTGGAAGTCACTTAAGGCCTCGCAGTCAAAAAAGTAAAATTCGAAAGGCTAGAAAGCCCAACAGTGCATATAGGATGTAACGGCACACATAAAAACTAAGTATACACAAGCATTTATCCAATTCTTCTAATTGTATTTACTACTGATCCACTTAAAATATTACTTAGTTGAACTGGTAACACTTTTATAACTGTCATTAACAAACATTATACAATTATATCCAGTCTCAACTTGGCTATTTTTGGTACAGTCATTATCAGTCATCCGAGAAACAAAATCACATTTACAAGTTCTCAGGTTGATTTTGTCACTGGATTTGCCCAAGTTTACAATTTTCATGGCTCAAAAACTCAAAATGATTGAAAGCTATGTTAAATGCACTTAGCAGCAATAAACAGGATGTCCTTGAGCATAATTGCATAGTCTGCTTTATTCTCAGAGTTCAATTTCACACATGCCTGATTAAAAAAAAAAGGCTTGAGTTTGGCTGTTTTGCAAGTCACTCAGACAGTGCAATATGGACCAGACTTTATTCTGGCTGTTTGAGAATTAAATTACATAATGAAAAGTTATTTTAGTGTTACCATTTTGTTACAATCTGTTAATTTCACATTGGCCAATTTAAATCAAGTGACCAACCATTAACTCGTTCATTTTATTATTTAAATTTGGGTTTCATAGACAACATGAGATGATGGTACAGAAATAGATTTTAGCAGGTGATTATGAGATTAGAGTGAAACCCTCAATAAAGCATTTCCCACATTCAAGCAAGAAAATCAGGTTTAGTCCCTCTCGTCTTTACATGCCACAGAGATACTTGAAAAAGATTCAGGAATTTTTGTATTTTTTTTTATTCAAGTAAAAAGGAAATCCTCCCATTTTAAAGAGCGACAGACCCAAGACAAAGAACATACATGCAAATCAGTGGGAATGTACCTCAGCAGGTTCAGAGACAACTTCCCTTCGAACCTGAGCTTAAGTTTCTTGTTTAAAAAAATCTTGTTAACAAATACCTATTTAATACAAAAAGTACACTGGTGTATAACTTTGTGGCACCAAATAACGAAGGACTGTTCACTTTCCCCTCAATTTATTAAAGTATACAAAATATGAGATATGGGAAAAATTGATAGGTATGGATGCACAAATTCCACCCAAAAAAACCTATGGCATGTTTGGACCAAGATATATTGAGCAAACGTTGACGTCCACACTACTATATTACTGATATACTACACTAATTAAAAAACATTAGTGTAGTAAACATTTTCTTGAATTTCTCCATTAAAGTTACTGCATGATAATACAGAAAATGGACTACTACCTTTGGCTGCTTTACCAACTGCAATGTTGTATGTGGCCTCTCCTCCTTGACTCTTCGTCCTGATGTCCATTGTCCAATCACTGTCGACTAGGAGGCTGTCTCGGATAACGGAGCATTTCTTTGAACCCAAGGTCAGGCCGTTGGTGAAGAAGCCTACTCTGTCTTTTCCTACAAGGACGTCAATTTCTGTGGGCTGATATGACAGAAATAAGCAAATGTTACAAGGTTACTTTCCATTTCGTCTATTCGTCAATCGATATTTAAACACTTTTAAATCCTATATTTTAGCTTTATCAGCTAAAAGTTATCACGCTTGGTCTAGATTACAGCACACATGTTCATTCTCACAACCAACTTCATGAGGTGCATCCTGTAACAATATTGTTGGAGTACCCATTTGCTGAACATTTGTTGGTTATTTTTCCTTCACTATCCACTCCAACTAGAAAAAAACTTTTTTTTTTAAATCCTCTTTTCCTCCCAAATGGGAATGCCCAATTTCCACTCAGGATGCCCTTGAACTCGCGAGTCAAGGAGTGGTAGTCAGCGTCAATACTCGCTAAAACATAAAATAAATAAATAAAAATAAATCCCCTATGAAAAATTTATAGGATTTTTACTTTCAGAAGCTTATTGTTGTGCTCTAACACATAAGGTGAAGACACAAAAACCTTGTGTACTTTCATAAAACTGATTATGCAGGAACTGATGGACATTGACTTCAATGTAGTATTATGGGTACAATAGGAAACTGGCTTAAAAGTGAGCTCTGGTATACATTTTAGAGTAGCTGTGCCGTGAAAGTTCTAATATATCTAATTCTAGCTGGCAGAGTGTTTTATTGGACTATTAATTAGGCCTATTATTTTTTAACACAAACCTATTTAATTTAATTAGGGCTGGGCAATACATCCAATACCCACGATATGTTCGCGATGATCTTGCTGACGATATAAAAATAAAAAATATTGTGAATATCGTAATGATATTAATGAGACTTTTATTTTGCCATTAAGTTTCACAGAGTGCATCAGTAGACTAATTGCATGATCCTTTAGGGGTGTCAAATTAATCAAAATAACATCAAAATGGTGATATGATCACATGTAATTAACTGCCAAAGGCTGTGATTACAGACAGACAAACATGGTCTACGTGCGCTTCAGAATGAACCAGCGACGCGCTGATCTGTGTACGCGTTGGGGCGACAGGGCTCATGGGCTAATGTTTGTATCGCATTTCACCTGTATTGCGAAGTACTGCATGTTCAAGCATTCACACAATTCCAAACATTAGAAACCACTATAAAGCTATTATACAAATCTACACACAGAACAGTTAAGGAGAATTTGACAGCGGTTCAACAAGATGTGAAACTCATGTCCAACTGTCCAACAAACATATATAAACTTTCTGTTTCATAATAAAAGCTCCTGGTGAAGGTGAAAAACACGAATATAATCCCCAGTTAGTGTGAAGTAATAAGACAAAAATATATTTATCTTTAACAAATCTTATCCTAAAAATAATAATTCAGTATTATATTATAATAATAAACTTGACTGGGTTTCACTGTAATAATTTAGTACTATTAAATATTCATCTGGTTTCCAAAAAATAAGTGAAGTAGGCACATTTTGTTCATTCACAAAAATAAACTTGTTAAAGTAAAAATATATGAAGATAAATACGCTTCCATATATGATTGTATGTGAAGTATAAACGTCCACATGTAGGAAACACGCCTGATCGCTGGCTTGTGAAAAAGACCCTTAATTGACTTAATAATACAGGGCTCCCTTAAGACAAAATAGCCTAGTTACTCAAACAACATAACTAGTTGATTCTTAAATGTTGTTTTGCACATCCCTACTACCAGCCTTCTGCAACTTGTCAATCCACTTAGGTATTTATTGATGACATTTTATGAAATGCAGTCCTCCAACAACAATAAAAACATCACTGATCAGCTCCAAACAGACATCATGTCATCCAACATATATGTGATTGGAAAAGATCTGTTTTGAGCATTGACAGCAGAAGACAAATATCATTATTTTTAGAATATTCTGAACCTGCAACATCACAAGGATATTTCTGGAATATGATGAAGGCACCAGCGATTTGTTCCAGCATAACCTTAGAAGGCAATTCTACTTGACAAATTTGGGATTTTTTAGTCAAACCATGAAAAATGGAATGTTCCATTAGAAATCCCATCAATCATTGGTATGAAATGATGAAAAATTACATCATACATCAAGTTTACACATGCAATTTTCCTGTTTGTTTCATCTTCAGTCAGATGTCATTTCTTTAGCATAATATCCAATAGAGCAGCTTAGTTTAAACTGACTTCTTACAAATCAGCTGAGCCATTTTCCCTGAGGCCAAACCATACAAAACTAAAAGAAGCTTTTGACTTCGGTGAGAATCAGCTAGCTGATGCCATTTCCAGTTAAGTTAAAGGGGATCTATTATGCAAAATTCACTTTTACATGAGGATTGTTCATAAATGTGAGTCGGCAGAGTGTGTGCACAACCATCCATTGTGTCAAAATGAATGGTTTTAATTTCTGCTGTAACGTGACGTTCACGTTAGAGCAGCCCTCGCCCACGACGGGTGACGGACTCCACCCAATTATCATAGATCCTCCCCTGAGTGATCTACACACAGTCCGCCATTTTTTTCAGTGCTGGAGCAGATACAGTGAGAAGAATAATGTCTCAGTTTCGTAAGAATCATAAGTGTTCTGTTGTTGACTGTAAAAGTGAACATAAAGAGTCTTCGTGTACTCCCGGCATCAGAGCCACTGAAGACGCAGTGGACAAGTTTTGTTTTTGAAGGAAATTTCCCCAAAACTTACACAAATTCGTGTATGTTTGTGCAAATCATTTTACACCGGACTGCTTTGTGAATGAGTGTCAGTATAAAACAGGAAGTTTGCAAATCTCCTTTCCGAATGTGTTTGTTAGCTGATTCCACGGCTAATGCAGCTAAAGTTAGCATTGTCTCTGATTATATTCACAGAGACTACAGCTAGGTCGGGGGCGGGGAGCAGCAGCTCACTTGCATTTAAAGAGACACACACAAATACAGCGTGTTTTTGAAGAGGCATTTATAACATAGTATAATAAATGATACGTGGAGTATTTTGAGCTAAAACTTCACAGACACATTCTGGAGACACCTGAGACTTATAATACATCTTGTAAAAAGGGGCATAATGTGGAGCTAGACACAGTCTGAGACATACAGCGTATATAAGACATAACTAAATTCATGCAGACAATCTTCACTTGATTGGACTTATATACTCCAAATATACTCCAGTCAAACATAGTCGTCAACAGAGTGAACACTGAACACATGCAGCCTGATTTTCCTAACCGCGCATGCGCCTGGATTTATTTGCACTAATTAGTGTGTAAAGAAGGTGGCAACACTCACATTTGAGCCTTTCTTGTCATTAAGAAGCACTATGTACTAAGATGTAATTGCCGGAAAACAACAGTAGATACTTTATGATTAACGAATAAAAAGACATCTTTAAGGGTCTAAACTCCTGAAGTGAAATATTCCTGTCTCAAAGCAGTCATATGGAGTATACTTTGACAGGCTCGTGTTCGACTAAACGCAGAGCGTTCACTTAAAAATGTAAGATTACTTTGGGCTTAATAGTCATGCCTCTGCAATTACCTGCAGAAAACACTGAGCAAGGTTTCTTCTAATCCAAGATATTCCCATTTCTAGGAATATAGGACACCAACAGACAAAAAAAAAGGTTATTTTTTTCACATAAAAGTAGAGATGTGCAAAATGGTCTTTTCCATACAATAAAAGTACAAAAAACAATGTTCATTTCTCGAGGGAATTCTCTCTCGTTATACTTAGTGTTTTTTTTTTTTTCACGTGCCAGATAGTCTTGCACACTTTCAAGCTATCGGCCTTTCAGAGTATACTCGTGAGCAAATTTTCTTTGTGTATGCACATTACGACTGCTTTGTGATACTCTTTTAGTACATGTCAACAGAGCGATCAATTCTGGCCAAATTTCTAAGATCATCCGATTAAGAAACTCTTACATCAACAGAAGGGTGCTTTTGCACTGATGTTCCCGGCCTAGTTGAGAATAGATGCTAAGGATGGCATGACATGAGTGTGTCGCTGTTCTATTTTATTCTATTGTTTTCTATTATAGTCATTATTGTTATTGCAGAACTTCAGGGGCAAAGTCTTATTATGGCTAATATATACGCACCTAACGCTGATGATCAGGGCTTTTTTATAGACCTTGAAGGGATGTTGCAAGCAGCTGGCACCTCTCATGATATAATATTGGGGGGAGACTTTAACCTATTGATGGACTTAGTCCTTGATCATAGTGAAAGCAAGTGTGTAAGCCCCCTAGAGCAACACTGATGCTTAACAGGATATGTAAAAATCTTGGTCTTACAGATATTTGGGGACAAATATATATATATATAAATAAGACAAAACAATGGAACAAAAATAAAATGATTAATTATTACTATTAAAAAATTAATTATATACAACAACATCACATTTTGCTGATCATCTGTAACATTTTGTTTAGCTTATGAACTTGTCAAATAAAATATATCGCTCAAGAGTATTCATATATCCACGCTTCGGCTGGAGGGAATAAAGAGTAGTGTGATAAATAAACTTGTTATCAGATTAATTAACACTCATTTACAGAGCGACATCTTGGACAAGGGAAAGTGTGCAGGCGCTGCGGAGATCTCGCATTCAAGATCGAGTTTACGCACACTGCGCAGGGCATCACAGCCTCATAACCCAGTAAACTCCCTACCTAGCCAGCATATTTAGGCATCATAATCTCGCAACCTAGGGAACTGACTACCTAGACAGCATTTCTGGGCATCACAATCTCAAAATAGAGAAAACCGTGTACGTAGACAGCTCTGTTGACGCGTACTTGACGCGTTTTAAAATCAGCTTCATTTTGGCGCCTTCAATGTCGGCAGCACTTTTGGCGCGTTCCAAAACAACAGCATTTTTGGCAATCATGCACAGCTGACTCGGAACGCGCCTAATATGACGGCCTTCCATGCTGTCTAGGTAGGCAGCTCACTAGATTTTGAGACAAAGCCACAGTTTTCAGTCCATCACTTAAGACGGCATAAAGAACGTTGATAATAACGCGTATTTACCGTGATGTTTGTGAATGTTCCCCCCTCGTGCGCTGCCCACACGTATTTAGAATCTGAGTTGTACCCAACAATGGCGGAATCCTGGCAGCTCCCATCCGACATCAGGTTATCCACGTAGCTCTGCCATGACGACATGTTTGCCTTCTGATTTCAAGCGCGTGCAACACTGCCTTGAAATGACGTGACTAACAGTGTTGTTCGGTCTTGGTTTCGCGGCAGCCGTATATTTCGGTGTCCTGCACGCCCACTTCTCTAATGAGAGTTTGAGCAGCACACAGACAGTCCCGGCTGTACAGACTCTCTGGGTGTAGTCCCTCGAATATCCCTCCGCGCAGGCAAGAATTGGCGCGGATGAATACAGATTCTGATGATACATGTTAAAACACGAGTGTTTAGATGGCACTTTGTGTATGATAAAAGTTGGTTGTTTTCTTTAAGCTATTGTATATAGCTAGGAATAACATAGGCCTATACGTTTTATTTTCTAAAAGACATCAATTGTTTTAATGTATTTTCCGGGATACATTCTGATTTTGTTATTACAATTCGTCAGTTTAAAGGAATAGTTCACCTAAAAATTAAAACGCTGTAGTTATTTACAAACCCTCATGCCTCACATCTTCTGTGGACTCAAGATAAATATTAAAGAATATCCTGGTCACTTTTTTCCATTTAATGAAAGTGAAAGGGGGCTGGCGCTATCAAGCACCAAAATCAAAATGATTTTATATATATATATATATATATATATAGAGAGAGAGAGAGAGAGAGAGAGAGAGAGAGAGAGAGAATCTTAACAGCACAAAAAGTCTGGAACGTGAGGGATATGAGTGCTTCTAGGATTATGGGAGGTCTGATATATTGTCTTACAAATAGACATATCAAAAACATGGACAAATGAAAAAATGTATAACGAAAAACTATGATATGGTTGGGCTATTTATAAACAAACCAGAATTGCTCAAGTGTTGCATGTCATTCATCATAGTCTCTCAGGACCTCTTGTGGATAAATTCTGTAGTTACATAACTTGAAGAGGTAGTCATTAATTTATTTGTTGTTGTTTTAATTCAGGAATGCTTCAAGATTAGTACATTCTGCAATTTTTGTATTTTACATTTTTAATTTTTAGCTGATTTTTAATTCTTATATCAAAACCTGGGACCTTCTCACATTTGACTGTCTACAGAAAATATTTAGGAGTTATATACTGTTATCTAGGTGTTTAATTAAAGGTTATATTATTTTTCAAGCAAACCATTCATCCATCCATACCTCCATCTATCCATTCCTCAGTTTCTTCATCTATCTATCCCTCCATCGTCCATCAGTCCATCCATGCATACATACATCCATCCACCATCCCTGCATCCATTCATACATCCATCCAATCATCTGTCCACACATCCATCATCCGTCCATCCATCCCTCCCTCCATGCATCCCCTCCACCCTCTATCCATCCATCCATCCATCCATCCATCCATCCATCCATCCATTTGTCGGTCCATCACTACCTCCCTCCATTCATCTATTCATCCATCCATCCATTCATATATCTGCCCATCCCTCCCTCCCTCCTACCACCCTCCATTTCTCCTTCCTTCCTTCCCTCCCTCACTCACTCCCTCCATCCATCCCTCCTCCCTCCCATCAATCATCCATTTGTCAGTCCATCATCCATCCCTCCCTCCATCCATCACTTCATTCATCCATCCGTCCGCCCATTCATCCATCCTCCCATCCCTCCCTCCATCCATTCCCCCCACTTTCGCTCCATCCATCCATCCGTCCATCCATCCATTTTTCCTTCCCTCCATCCATCCATCTGTCGGTCCATCCATCCATCCATTTCTCCTTCCCTCCATCCATCCATCTGTTGGTCTATACATCCATCCATTTCTCCTTCCCTCCCTCCCTCCCTCCCTCCCTCCATCCATCCATTCATCTGTCCTTCCATTCATCTGTCTGCCCATCCATCCAGTCATCCATCCTTCCCTCCCTCCATCCATCTGTAAATCCATCCATCCATCCATTTATCTTTCCCTCCATCCATTCATCCCTCCACTCAAATGTTCTTGTTGTTGTTGTTGTTGTTGTTGTTAACAGTGAATCTGTGAACCGGATTTTCTGAAGATCAGGTCATAAAATGCTCTTCTTCAAAGATATCTCAAAATATCCTGAAAGACTTACTCGTATTGGTTACCTCAATTCTCTGTTCAGTGGATTACTGTTTTCATTTCCTCTCTGGCATTAGTTTACCTCTAAAAATAGACACTGGTTATGACTTTTAGCAATCTTTTCTGTTATTCTGTTTTTAAATAAAGGTTTTGCTGGCCCCATATCCTGTGTCATGCCAGTTTGCAGTGTCAGCAGAAGTACATTGTGCCCTTTCCCCTTTACAGCCACAGAACACTGGTTTAACACAAAACACTCTCATAATCTTTAATTAAGATGTGTAAATCCCTGACAAGTCTAAACCAAGTATCACAACACTGATACTACAGTATTACCACTGATCCACTCATTCTTTTCAAGTCCAGATTAAACTGCATTTGCTAGTTGAACATCTCTGAGTCGTATTTAACGTGACTCAGAATTTTTTAACACGCTCTTGAAAAAAGATGGTCAGAGTGTTGAAGCCTGGAATTAACTGGCCTAAACCACAGAAAGTGTCCACAGTGCCCAGCCCATGAAAACAAAGAATCTCTCTATGTCCGAACATGATAAAAAGCACCTGTCTAGGCTGATTGATTCAAAGCCCTCGTATGGTACAATGCTGATTTTAGAACATACACACATAAATGCAGCCAGCTAAAACAACAACCATGTTCCACTCACCACGGGACCAAGGCAAACACAATAAACAGCTTCATGTGTTGTGTAACTTCTGAGTTATACTCTGCATTCCAAACTTGTTTTGATATTTTGAACAACTGAATCAAAAACTAGTTTTAACAGGTAAAGTCTAAGTCTTACTTGTCTAATTCAAATAGGAAAAGCCAGGTAAGTATGTACAGTAATAGTTTCACTGCTGTTTGGATTGGGAAGCAGAGAGTATGGGCTAATTCAAAAGCAAAACAAACACAGCCTCCCCTACTTTAGGGAAAAGACTCATGCCTAAAATAATGACCCTATAAACAAACTCCAGCAAGATGTTACTAGCTACTACTAGCTGCATTCATTCTTGCCCCCTTCATGACCCTTTTTAAAGGGCTAAACAAAGAAGATATTGTGTTTTCAAATAATCTGATCAGAAATACATCTTGAATGACAGAGTAATATTCAGATGATGCATGCATACTTCAGTTTCTTAAAGAATCACACCGAATCAATGTAATTTTTTACATTCATTCATTTGCATTTATTTTCTCCATTGTCATTTAAACATTAACAGACTGGGAAATCACATGAGAGAAGACTCATTTCAGACAGTTGTGCTGTTTCCTTCAACATTCCATCTAATATTCATTCATTTTTCATTCTTGCTGAAGGTTAGAGAGAGAGAGAGAGAGAGAGAGAGAGAGAGAGAGAGAGAGAGAGTGAGAGTGCTGTGTTCTGCTCCTTTTGAATTGCAATCTCTCACATGACTATTTGCAGAATATACTTTGCACAGTGTTGGTTTTACAGCATCATTAACAAGTTTTTATTATTTGTATTGTACGTTTTTGGTAAATGCTGTTCAGACCTTGTATGTTGATAGGAATGTTGTTGTTCCATTTAAATATTCTATAATCATTTGTTTCCTCTATAAATAACAGCAATGATGATTTGTTTATCATTTGCCTGTTGCGTGACTGTGGGAACAAAGATGATTCTAATTCATGCTCTTGCCCTTGGTTATAATAAAGTCAGAATTCTGCCATCACCACTTCTCTGATAGAAAAGAAATCATTTGAAAAATAAAGAAATAATGATGTATGGATGGATGGATAGATTGATAGATAGATTTATAATTGTATACTTATATTTAGTTTCTTTATATTCATTCATTCATCTTCAACCGCTTATCCTGTACAGGGTCACGGGGGGCTGGAGCCTATCCCAGCTAACATTGGGCGAAAGGCGGGGTACACCCTGGACAGGTCGCCAGTCCATCGCAGGGCCACACATATACAGACACACACTTCTTTATATTTAATATTATATTAATTTAGTAATGTACCTATTTATAGTACCTATTTGTCACGAGCTAACAGCTTTAAGAAAAACTCTTATAACTACTGTAGAGGAAAAACAGGCTATTTTTATTTTATTAATGTCAATTATTAAGCCCTCATATATTACAATCTTGTGAAAATCCTCTATAAAACCATTCGAGATTTTCTGAGCAGCGAAAACAATAAAACTATTTATTTTAATGCAGTTTTCATTGGTTTCCATTAAGCTATTCTAGTACTCAATGTATCCTGCGATAAAAAAAAAAAACGTGAGTAGTGATCGGTATTCTTGACTTATTTGCGCACGCTGGTGCGCAGTCCTCCCATAGTGCAGGGCGGGCTGTACGTAGCCATCTTGTGCAGCGCAAAGGAAGAGCAGCCGCTAGCCTGAGAAATCTACTAACAGGAAAACAGTGACAAACGCACTGTACCAGCAACAGACTCTCTTAAATTGAGAAACAGAGAGTGAACATGTATTATTATGCCTCAAGATGTCTGGCCGACTTGTTTCAGAGAGGATTTGTAATTTTGGAGGCGGGAGAGTGTTGAAAACTGAAGGCGCCTCAGACTCGAGTGACTCTCGCGACTGAAGAGTTTCATCCGAGAGGACGGCCTGAGGGAAACTCTCACACCGCCAAATGGCCTTCATTTAGGCCACGGAGAGGAAGTCAAGGGCTCGGAAATATTAAACACAGCTGGATTAAAGCTATCATTGTATTTTGAGTTTCTGGAGTTTCAGTTTTAAGAATTTAAAAGACTAAAAATGCCGCGATGAAGACTCGTGCGCGCTGACAGAGCTCGGAGGGAGTCTGGAGTTAGCGTGACGCCAACGGAAAAATATATGATATATTTTCATATGAACAGTGTTACTGATCTTAAATTGAAGCTGTACGCTTCAATCTGACGTGTCAAAGTCAGTAACATACTTTAAGGGGTCAGAATGTCTAAAATGCCGTCGAAAAAGAAGAGCTGCTTTCAGATTACGAGCGTAACGCAGGCTCAGGTGGGGGCCAACAGCATCACGGACGATACCGAGAGTTTGGACGACCCGGACGAATCCAGAACCGAGGACATGTCCTCATCTGAGATATATGACATGTCCAGAGGCGGCGATTTTGAGCAGGAGATTTGTGACGTCAGTTTATCGGACGAACCGCTTAATAACGACCTGGAAACATCTGGCGCGAGCGTGTCAATACCTGGCTCCGTTAATTCAGGTGGTGTTCACATGAACCCAAACGCTCGTGGAGTCAATGGGGCTTCAAGCCAAATGACCACCCCATCTGAACCATCCCAGCCTTCATCTTCAATTGCTGGTGGTGTTGCATCTAATGCACCATCCAGTATGCCCCAGACATCCACATCAGTAAGCAGTTCTGCTACAGTAAGTAGTTGTAGTTCCCGTTTCAGAGTCATCAAACTTGATCATAGTACAGGTGAGCCCTTCAAAAGAGGTAGGTGGACTTGCACCGAGTTCTATGAACGAGATACGGATGTTTCCTCATCAGGTCGGACGGTAGATAATGTTAAACAGGCTGGCACTTTGGACCATACTTTGGACAGGGATGCTCTTGCAATTCCTGTTGCAGCAGAACCACATAATGATAGTGGGTATGTGTCTGTACCATCTAATCCTGTGGACCGTCAACAGCAAAGTTTTGGCATTTCACAGCAGGGATTAGGGAATATTTTTCCATCAGGGTCCGGCGATGCCCATGTCAAAGGTCCTAGCATGCCTTCTACAACTCAGCCACAGTCATTCTACCCAGGTAAACCGGCACAAAACCCTGGTCATATCCTTCCCGCTGGTATTCCATCAGACTATATGTCACCGCATCAGCCTCCCTTGCAAACTCCTGTCTCCTCAACCCAGACACTATCAGTGACCTCTCTTCCACTTGGTGCCCCATTGAACCAGGGCCCATCCACTGTCATGACCCCTGCTGTGGGAGGCACTCAAGTGCTCGGATTAGTTCCACCTCAGGCTGTGGATACTATAGGGCACGGCAGAGGGCCACTTCCCCCCAGTCAAACAGAGCAAGTTCACGGGCTTATACAGCAGTCAGGCATTGATACAGCTCTAGGGACTGTCGTTCCGCAGACACCAGTGCCGTTCATTCAGCCAGCAGTAACCATGTCTGTCACCCCCCAAGCTGTGGTCCCTGGTGTACAAAATGTGCCTGTTGTCATGTCCAGTGCCTCTAATCCCCCTCAGAGCATGCCAAACCAGACTCTGATACCTGTTGTACAGTCCCAACAGAACCAGCCTCAAGGAGTCCATAGCGGTTCCGTGGTAGGACTGAGCATGCAGACTACCCCTTCCAACTTTAGCCAGTTTCCCACCAGCAGCACTCAGGCCGATGAGAACCAGAGGAAGTGTGATGGGCTACCTCAGAGTTTTGTCATCATAGGAAAAGATGCCAAGCCCCTGAATCCCGAGAGGTTGCAGCTTTCCACACCTGCTGTCAATAGCCTGTTTGGAATAACTATTCCCATAGATGGGTATGAGGACAGGTAAACCTTGATTCTTCATGTTGCCAACATGATATAAAGTTTTGTGAAAAAAACCAAACAACTAATAATAATTTGTTGTGTGACTTGTCCTTCATTTTAAATATAAAAAAAGCAGTTGCAGTAAGGCATTTACAATGGAAGTGAATGGGGCCAATCCATAAATGTTCAAATATACAGAAATGTAGAAGTATGGTGACAAGATGCAAGTATTATACAGGTTAGCATGATTTTAGAGTGATAAATGCACGTATTTAAAGGAATAAAAGCATTGACCAGATTACAAGATTTAACAGGTTACGTTGTCATGGCATCAACGTTTTAAAATTGGATGTTGCTTAGATAATGTTAGTAAGCGATGTTAAGTCACTAAATTCATGTTTACACATATAATGTTTTCGTCTTGGGACACTTTTGAGATGGTGTGTGGTCCCATTCATTTCTATTTTAAGTGACTTACTGTACCTGCAGACAGTTTTTGCTTTTTTTTTTTTGTATAAAGGAATAATCCGAGTTAAATACAAAGATCAATTCACAGCATTTGTGGCATAATTTTGATTACCACAAACAAACACACACACAAAGAAAATGATAATAATTTTGACTCATCCCTCTTCTTGGAAAAAAATAAAAGAATCAAAAATCAAAGTTACCGTGAGGCACTTACAATGGGAGGAAATGGGGCCAGATTTTGTATGGTTTTTAATACCAGAAATGTGAAGCTTATAATTTTATATAAGCACTTACAAGAATTCTTCTGTTAAAACTTGGGTAATATTTAATAATATTGGGTAATATTTGAGCTTGTTGTTTAAATGATTGATTTTACAGTGGTTTAAGGGTTTACAGCATTACATTGTCATCGCTGTGAAGTTGTAAAATTGGATGTACCTTTAAACAGATAAGGTGAAGTGATTTTTATCACACTGAAAGCATGTTAACATGCATATTGTTTACGTCTTGTGTCTAAATTTTGAAAGTGTGTATTTTTTAATGTTTACAGATTGGCCCCCTTTCACTTCAGTAAGTGCCTTACTGAAACCCAGATCAAGATAACCCTTGTGTTGTGTTCATGTTGTGTTTGTTTTGTACTGACACATTTTGTGTTCCTTGTTTTGTAATTATAAGAGGCTTTGCACTTGTTTACATATTTTTGGGATGCTCCTGAACACATTATATCTCTGTTTTTTGTAGTCTAATCCATTCATTTCCAATGGCCAGTCATTTGTGACCGGGAACCCTCAAAGTGAAATAAAACCAAAAGAAATGCAGAAAATTTAGTTTTTGGATACAATTTGTGAACAAAGTCAAGGAATTTTATTACAATTAGATTTAAAAAAATAAAATAAAATAAAAAAATCTTAATATTAAAAAAATTCGTCCAGGTCAAAATGAACAGATCACAACATAAGGGTTAAATAAAAGGAGGAACAGGTAGAAATTAAGTTTTGTGCTAATCAAAATTTTGCCACAAATGCTGCTGATTTTGCTTGTGTGGATCCTGGAACATTCCTATAACAAATATTTATACTTTCATTTCATTATACTTTATAACAGCATTTCTATCGGTTAAAAAATTGCTTTAAAATAACAGTTGCACTTGTGTTACCTTGCAAATACATCTTGATGGAGCAGATGAAGGTAAGTTTTGCCCCGGGGTTGTGAAGTATTTGGGGAAAAAAGATGCATACTGCCTCACAGATTTATTTTTTGTCTGTTGTCATTTTAAATTTGTACATTTTAGTTGTCATTGTAGATGACTGTGTTTTCCATGAACAGTTAGAAATAGAAACTTAATATGGATCTGCCTTTAAGATACATTTAGTTGTTTGAGACCGTTTGCTCTCTTAAAAAAAAATGTGGGAATTAGCCAGTTAGTTTCTGACTCAATTGTCCAGTTCTTAGAGATTTGTTTTCATAGCACAGCACTTGTCACCAGAAGCTGAGCTGTCTTTGTATACTGATTAGGAGCTGTTAGTGCAGTGTTTCATATCTTGTGATGAGCAGAAGCAGAGTGGATCTGTCTGAAGACTGATAAGCCCTTCAAACATGTGCAACATCTGCATGATGTTGTGCTGCATAGAGAGGCTGTTATTTTTCTGACAAGAGTTGGTAGGAATCCAAGAAAAATCTGTACATTCTGTGCCGCGTACATGCTGTCCATGTTCCTGAAAGGTTTCTCTATTTTTAAAGTTTTAAGCGAGAGAACTAATCTAAAGGCCTTTCAACTCCTCATCTTAGGTTAATGGTAATATTGCAAGACACATAATTATCTTCTTGTTTGTTTCAGGTAACTTTGACTTAAACTGCTGTGTTGCAGTGTTTTTTCAGCATGGAATAGTAAGAGTTTTTCTTGATTTGTTTTCCTTTTGATCTCATACATAGAGAATGCTCTGAAACATTGCAACATGGGCGGCAAATAGGGAAAGCAGGTTTTTTTTTTCTCGTTGATGGCAGGTGATATGCATTTGCAACAGCATTGTCTGCTGGTTTTGTAAACATAGCCTTTTGTTATACGCAACAGAAAACGGACGTGTTGCGCATGATTAACAAGTTGGAAAACTCTGCAGTCACACTAATGTGACCTCTAACAAACTTAGTCACACCGGCTGGAAAAATGAATGCAAAATGCGACCAATTAGTCTCAACCTGTAGACCTGAATCACATTAATGTTTACCAGTGGGAACCTTTAAAGTCAAACCTACCATGAACTCAGAGGCTCATGGTAGAACTCAGGGCACCAGACTAACATATGTGAGCGGTGGCACTGGTGCCACCAAGTTCTACAGATGCTGACATCAACGCCTGATTTGGCAGCACTTTTTCCTAATTTAAAAACAACAACATCAAAATCTTAATGATAGAAACTAATAATTATAGTGACATTATTATAGATTGTATGGAAAAAGTATCGTCGAGGTTGTCAGTCAATGATTGCCTCTCAACTTCGTCCATCATTCATATATGCACTGGCTTAAGACCATAACTGGCCTAGGCATGCGCATGTTGATGAACAGTCTCCTTTCTTTTCTTTTTACCTATAATAAAGTGTTGGTTTCATGAGAGTTATGGGCACTTTCATTTAAATCATATGGACCGGCTATATAAGGGAGTATCAAGCATCCATCGCTTCTTTTACCATGATCATTCAGATAGATTGCTAATTATTGCTTTGTTTAGGGACGTGTTTCTAGTGTACTGAATCTAAAGCCAACATTTCGCAAGCAATCATTTTGACAAACTTTGCGAGTTGAATTATAATGATAATTCATTTCGTATTGCTGCGCTGCTCAGCGTGAACCTCTAGAATGAGTGTCTCTATCTGCAGGGGTTTATGAATATTCAAACATTGTTTTATATACAGTGAGTATATTCTAGATAAACTTGATCATTTAAGGATATTCATTTCTAGATAACTTTCCAGATAACCTAGCTAGGTTTAGATAAAATGAGTACCTACACTGGCTAAGAATATTTAGTAGTTTTCTTATTTTCCTATTATTTCTGAACAACATGGGTTTATTCATTATGTACATTTTATACTATGTTGACTACTTCCCCCTGTGGTGTGCTTTTTTTGTAAATTTGTATTGTTTCCTATAAGCAAAAGTAGTTTGATTTCTCTATCCAGTTTGCCTTGCATTCTAATAAAGAACATGTTACTTGAATCATGTTGGAGTACATTTAAAAGTTGAAAAAATAGATACTTGAATTGTGCATAAATTTGATAACTTTTGAGAATTTTTTTTAATTAGGTTTTTAAATTGAAACCTGTTTGAGTCAAAAGAGTCTCTAGTTTCAGGCGATAGGGCATTTTTTAAATTTGAACATTTTATTGTGACACACCACGCTGCTAAACGCAATGTACACTAATATACTTTAGCGCTATTTTTAATATGCGTTATCACATTGTGAATCAATGTGCTCATCCAAAGCAGAAAAGTTTTGCATTCAGGGGCATGGAGTTAGGATGAAAATAAGGTGCATTTCGAACCATTCTTAGACCGATGCTGACAGACGTTCACTTAATAGGGAGTATCCTATAGCTTTCCCATGTAGCTAAGTGCATTCACTCCTAGAATCCAACCAAAAGTTCAGTTTCAGGCTGCAGATGATGTTTGGACCACTCAACATGTTTGGCAGACATGGGACAATGGTAATCTGTACATGGGTGGCTGTTGCTCAGGTGCTAGAGCCGATCGGCTGCTAATCACAAGGTTGGCAGTTCGAATCCCGCCCCACACGACTCCACATGCCGAAATGTCCTTGGGGAAGTAACTGAACCCCAAGTTGCTCCCAATGGCAGTTTAGCGCCTTGCATGGCAAGCTCTGCTGCCATTGGTGTTTGTGTGTGTGAATGTGTGATTGGGACACAGTGTAAAGCACTTTGGTAACATCTAAGGTTAAAAAAGTGCTATATAAGTGCAGACCATTTACCATATTCTTCTGGCAATAAAAATGTAAGAAAAAATTTACCGAATTGTTCTTCATGGAAGCATCAAATTAAATAAAATTGCCTTTACACGAATTAGGCTGGATGTATTGTGACCTCATTATTTGTATAATATTTGTCTCAAAATGTGTTTGAGTTTTACGCTAAATGTAATATCCAGAAACGCTATGTAGGGCTCCAGACTGCGACTAAAATGGTTGCAAATGTTACAAAAAATAATTTAATGCGACTATAATTCAAAATCTAGTCGTCTTTGGCAACAGTCTGGTTGTGTGCGTACATATGCGGTTTCATCAGATATCATCTTGTGAGTTATTGAATACATCTGTAGAGCACCACATCAGTGTGTCTCGCACTGCTTTTCACCCGTTCTGTTGTGATGACGAGCTCACTGCACTAGTGATAGGTTGTTCATGAACAATTCTTTCATTTTGAATGAACATTTTATGTGACTCAGAAGAACAACTAGTCTCAGAGAGTGATTCGTTCATTTTGTGTTGGCTGTGCTTGTGCATTGCGCAACATCCGTTCGTTTGTTATGTGAAAAGCTCATAGGCGCTGTGCAGGAAATGGAAATTATTCGTTCACCTTTCAACTCTTTTGGTCCGAGTCGTTCATTCTTTTGTTACGTGACAGCCATATACGCTAGGCATTGCTCATACAGGAAACCGAAATGATTAGTTCACCTCTCGAGTCTTCTGGTCCGAGTTACACATACGGCTGTCACATGACAAAAGAACGAACAGCTCGGACAAGAAGATTCCAGAGGTGAACTAATAATTTCTGTTTCTCATAATTTGACCTTATTGGGACTGTAATCAAAGTTTGCATAAGTAGACATGTTGGGGGGATTTGGCTATTGAAAATGTAACATTTTAATTTAATTCTGCTCAAATAAATGAAATGAGTAAAGATTTTTTCATTTTGCTGAACGAGACTCAATCCGATCTTCCCATCACTAACACCACACGTCGTGACCAAATTATTCTTTTGAACCGGATCTTTTTCATGAATCACCCGAGAAGAACTGAGGGTTTCAACTCTGGAGCTTAGGTTAATAGTTTGAATCAGATTCACTTTCTCAGCAAATCAGCCATCAGTGAGCTCACAACTGAGAGTGCAGAGATTTCAAAATAAGAGTCCCATGTGTATTTCGGGCTTCTTTACAATTAAAAGTCTGGCATTATGTACCCTTTTTTTCTTCTTCTGGTAATTAGTGAATGAGATTGTAGTAGCACAATAAACTGCATCTGGGATCTCATTCAATTTGCACTCTTGTAGTCTCTGGTAACAGTAAAAGACTAAGGCAATATTGTAAAACAGTTTATATACTGTGTGTGTGTTGACACTTAGGACAATTGAGGGACTTGTTCACAACTATTACACAAAGTGAAAACATTCACTGATGCTCAAAAAGACAGCAAATTTCTACACTGAAAAATAAAATCCCAGAAATACACAAACCAGCCCATCTGGCACCAACAATAATGCCATGGTCCAAATCACTGAGATCACATGTCTTCCATATTCTGATGATAGATGTGAACATTTAATGAAGCTCCTGACCCGTATCTGCATGATATTATACATTACACTAGTGCCACATGATTGGCTGATTAGATAATCGCATGGGCTGGTTTGAGTATTTCTGGGATTTGCACGCACAACAGTCTCTAGAATTTACTCAAAAACGCAAAAATAAAAAACATCCAGTGAGTGTCAGTTGTGTGGATGGAAATGTCTTGTTGATGAGAGAGATCAACAGAGAACGGCCAGACTGGTTTGAACTGACAAAGTCTACAGTAACCCAGATAACCGCTCTGTACAATTGTGATGAGAAGAATAGAATCTCAGGATGCTGTTCTGAGATGCGGGTTGGCGATGTTTTGGTGGCACTAGTGGTATCTACGTAATTCTAGGCAGGTGGTTTTAATGTTGTGACTGATCGGTGTAGATATAGATATTAATATTTCATTATATCCTTTAAACATATTGGTTCTAAACTTACAATCTGCAACTTTAAATGTATATTTTTATACTTTTCCATTGTTTGAGTGCTGTAACTAAGTTATTTGTAAAGTATTTAAGATAGGAGAACATCGTTGCATTTAATGAGGTTAGAGCCGATATATCACACTAAAGTAGCACATCCTCCTCAGCTTTAAATACCAAGGAAATGGCCCCTTTGATAGTGTTAACTTTTGTTCATCACTTTCTGTTCCTCTATGAACGACATACCTAAGAAAAAGGAAGTAACCTTTTTAACTGATATGAATTAAGATATTTTAATAGTTATTCACTGATTGAAAAGGCTTGTCAGTTGAGGCAATGGTGAACACCTCAGGATTTGTAGAGAATGCATTACAGAGTAACCTTTAAGTTTAACCTTTAAAAATTTGAACCGTGACAGATTTCTTTCTCTCACTTCTTCAACAAACCTCTGCACTGAATTGAAAGTTTATTCTTTTAATCCCTTTTTTGTGGGTTGTGCAAGACTTACCAGACTATAATCATCACATTGTTCTAGTTTAAATGAATTTGGCTCTTGAAGAGAACAAGTTTACTTGAGGCTGACCTTTTGCATTGGGTAGCATTTTGTTTAAAGACGGGACACCAAGGACTGTAGTTTTCGCAGTAGCCTTACAAGAAACTCTGGAATTGGGTCTTTGTGAAATAGAAACCTAAAATATGAAGTGTATACATTTGCTACACACACATATACACACAAAAGGCTTATCAGTTTGCCCACTTGGAATATGTGCTTGCAAATTCTGTTGAAACACCATTAAAACCCCTGTTCCTTGTTTGTTTGTTTGTTTGTTTGTTTGTTTGTTTATTAAATCTTTTTGGCTAATTTGTTGGAATGCACTGATCACTCATTTTTCTCCCTCATTATTTAGTTCCAACTTGAACTCTTGGTTTGAACTTTTGAGTGTTTGTTTGTTTGTTTGGCTAGTTCACAGTAGTGTAATTCGCATCGGCCCAGATGTTATAATATATATTTTAATGACCATTTAAAACAAAACCCATTTTTATTTAGGTTATTTTATCAAACAAATTCAACCCTCCTCTTTGAAAGCTCTTTGTCATTTTTTGTAAAGAGTTATTGTTAGAGTTGTTACTCTGACTATGTACAGAAACCTGTTCCTCTGTTATCCTCTGCCAGCTTCACTTTCCCAGGGCAAATCCATTTATTAGTTATTGTCATAACTAGTATTGAATATTAGATGAAAGATAACTTTTGAAAGTGTTTGTTTTGTGCAGCAGCTGGGAGAATTTCACTAATTTAACTTTTGGGTGTGACAGTTTCCCTATCTTTATCTCTATTTGTTTCCATTTTGTCTGAAGAAAGACTTTTTTTTCTCTCCTCTTGAATATTTAGCAAAATTTGATAATGCATCCAGCTATCAATAAGAGCATTGCACTCTTAGCTCCGTTTTACACATTTTACCATGTTAAATCTATTCCGCAGAATCCCACGGATTTCCCCCTAAAATCAGCACTGAAAATGGGCCTAAATAGAGGTTTGAATCTTCACTGGCCTCACGATTCGATTCAATTACGATTCAAATGGTAACGATTCGATTATAAAAAGATTCTCAATGCATCTTGTCCTTCATTATCTTTCTTTTTTCAGTTACTTCAAAACATTTTTACTCTGTATTTTTCCCTTTCAGCTTTTTATTTAACAGCTGTTTTAAAAATCATAATGAGTCACATTACATAAACTGGCCTTTTACATTCAGTATGAGCTGTGAACAAAACATGTGATAGGAAAGTGGTTTAAATAACGCAGTTGTTGCTTCAGAAATTGATCATGCATCCTGTATGCACAAACGAGTGACCGGCAATGACAAAAGCCAATGAAATGGAGAGCGTGCAAGAGTAGAGAAAGGCATCAAATAAATAAATGATTCAATTAAAACATCACCAACATCTCCCGAACCGCTGCCTCATCATTATTTTCTTCTGTGTTTTCCCCCGTTGTGTGCAAATCAGTGCAATTATGGGTGCGAGCTTGTCTTTCATGTCGTTTGTTGGCTTCTTATCATGAATAAACTCTCCTGTTGCTATGTGCGTGGGTTTGTGAAAGAATTTCGGGATCGCAGTTTTATTCGGGCACAAATGGTCATGTGTTTGATACAGCTGGTCTGCAAACAGTCGTGTTTGTGCACTTGACGTTAGTGTATGCGCTTAACTCGCGTCTTTGTTTCCACATCTGTCTTTGGCGCACACCACTGCTCTGCCGTGACGTAAACTGAACTAAGAATCGATTCAGAATCGTTTGCGTATGAATCGAGATGCATCGCTGAAACGAGTTTTTCCAACAGCTCTATAACTAAATCAATGTGATAGTTTGTTTAGGGGATCTACCTCTCATACTGAATGGCTGTTTTGAGTTTTTCTGTTTGACATGTCCATTCTGAGCTCTGAACCATTCACCAACGCCACACAGTGCTGTTCACTATTTCACATACTGTCTTTTTTCACTTTGTAGATATGGATGCCCTTTCATTGCAGAATTTTCTTGAAAGCCATTAAAGATATGCATCTTGTGTTTCAAATTAAAAGGGTCTATCTAGTTTTGATTATGTGTTATTAAAGTTTTAAATTGTCATGACTGGCTATTCTCTATATCCAAATTTTTCGAACATCTGAATTCACATAAAAAATCTGCAAAATCTAATGTAAACCTGGAAGTAAACAAAGTTTTAGGATTTTAAGTCCTTTTTAAAAAAGGAACATGATGTAAAATTAAGTATCTAAGATGCCAGCTTGAGTGCATGCTGTTATTAAGGATGGGTGGATTGATCCTAAAGTATCAGTACTTCCGATAGTGATTTTGTATACAGAGGCTCAATACTCACAAAATAAATAAAAAAAAAGTTTTTACCAAACTAGTGATTTTATTGTTTACCATGAAAACTATTGCATTTCACAAGATTCAAAGTAAAAAAAATTAAAGGTGCATTCAGTAATATATTTCTTCATTTAATAATTTTACTCCTAAAGAAATGAATAGTAATTTTGGAACATTTGTTTAAAATTATTTGCATATGAGACAAAGACTCCAGTCATACAGTGACCTTATAAAAGCTGTTAAAATCTAGAGAGGGTCTCCTCAATGGGGACTGCAATGTTAAGATAGTATGATTAGACGAATACTACTATCTCCTTAGCCTCATAGTTATTGGACACTTTTACTCATGGATTATATTAATCATGACAAAAAATAATGCCAATATGCCCATAAATATGATGTTCAAACGCAAGTAATGATAATTCCCAAGTTGAAGTACCTCAGTAGATGGGTGCAGAGTATATAATATGTATTATTATAAGTATATAAAATAAAGTATTAGACTAAAATTACACCTGTAAAATAAATTTTCTTTTCTCTTAGCATCTTTATAACTTTATAACATTTACAGTGCATTCATAAAGTATTCAGACCACTCAGTTCTTAATTGAAGCGTCTTTGGCAGTGATTACAGTCATTTTGGGTATGATATGACCAGTTTTGCACACCTGGATTGGGAGATTTTCTACCATTATTCTCTGCAGATCCTCTCAAGCTCTGTCAGGTTGGATGGGGACCATTGGTGGACAGCCACTTTCAAGTCTCTCCAAAGATGTTCGATTGGGTTCAAGTCCAGGCTCTGGTTGTGCCACTCAAGGACATTCACAGAGCCAATCTTACATTATCTTGGCTGTGTGTTTAAGGTCATTGTCCTGTTGGAAGTTGAACCTTCAGCCCGGTCTGGTACTGAGCACTCTGGACCAGGTTTTCATTAAGGATATCTCTGTATTTTGCTGCGTTCATCTTTCCTTCAACCCTGACCAGTCCCCCAGTCCCTGCCACTGAAAAACACACCCACAGCGTGATGCTACCACCACCATGCTTCACCGTTTGGATGTTCCAGACATGATTCTTGGAAATGAGGCCAAACAGTTCAATCTTCGTTTCATCAGACCAGAGAATCTAGTTTCTCACAGTCTGAGAGTCCTTTAGGTGCTTTTTTTAAATTCCAAGCTTTTATTTGTCTTGCACTGAGGAGAGGCTTCTGTCTGGCCACTCTGCCATAAAGCCCAGATCGGTGGTGTGTTGCAGTGATGGTTTTCTTTCTGAAAGTTCTCCCATCTGGTCTCTGGAGCTCAACCAGAGTGACCATCAGGTTCTTGGTCACCTCTCTTACCAAGGCCCTTCTCCTCCGATTGCTCAGTTTGGCTGAGTGGCTAGCTCTAGGAAGAGTCCTGGTTGTTCCAAACTTCTTCCATTTAAGAATTATCAAGGCCACTCTGCTCTGAGAACATTAAATGCAGC
Organism: Moxostoma hubbsi; assembly: GCA_032164185.1. Lineage (NCBI taxonomy): Eukaryota > Metazoa > Chordata > Actinopteri > Cypriniformes > Catostomidae > Moxostoma > Moxostoma hubbsi. The sequence goes on from JAVLUX010000048.1 coordinate 5,613,619, forward strand.
CAAAAAATTGTTTGTTGCCTTCCCAAGATCTGTGCCTCAACACAATCCTGTCTCTGAACTCAGCAGGCAGTTCCTTTGGCCTCATGGCTTGGTTTTTGCTCTGATATGCATTTCCAGACAGATGTGTGCCTTTCCAAATCATGTCCAGTCAATGGAATTGTGGACTCCAATCAAAGTGTAGATTGACCTCAAAGATGATCCAGAGAAATGGGACTCACCCTAAATTTCAAATGTCATGAGTACATATGTCAATGTGATATTTCAGTTTTTTTATTTTTAATACGTTTGCAAAGAAATAATATATATATATATATATATATATATATATATATATATATATATATATATATATATATATATATATATATATATATATTTTTTTTTTTGCTTTGTCATGGGTTATGGAGTGTAGATTGATGTGGCATTTTAGCATAAGACTGCAACATAATAAAATGTGAAAAAAAAAATGGATCTGAATTCTTTGTGAATGCACTGTAGTTGCATATGAATGCACAGAAATGCTGAAAAACAAGCAGTGCTCAGTCATAGTGCTTGTTTGTTATAAATTTATATAGATTAAAATCTGTTAAAAGATTGAACATTTTATGTTCTTAATAATTACACAGACAGATATCTGATAATTTGCCGTTTAGTCCTAATGACTTTTAAATTAAAACAATTAAATTAAATTAAATTAATTACCCATTTGTTCCTCAGAAATCACCAAAAAATAATGATAATTGGCCCTCTTCTGTAGCTGTCATTATAGGGCAGACATACAAAATGCAACAATTTGGAAATTCAGCTTAAACCTTTTATTCAACTTTTCACTGAAATTGTTTTGCTGATAATATATTTTGTTGAAAGACATTTTATTCAATTAGGAGAATGCTAAATATAAGTTTGTTTGCCGCACTGTATGTTGTGGAAAGTTTAAATTGCCTCAAGCACTGTTTGTGATTTGTTTCTGTATTATTTCTTTTCTTGTTTTGTTGGTCTCCAAGGAATCCCTCTACTGCTTTCTATCAAGCTTTCCCAAACTGCTGATCAAAGGTCATCAGTGATGGGTATGATCACTGTGTGTGTATTATTTTGCTCTCATGGCAGTCATGAGTGTGCATGAAGTGAGCATGGCATTTATGGAAGTGGACACTAGGCTCAAGTGTCTGACATCTGTAACAAGTAACACTCTTGAAAATTGTTGGCACTTGTTGACATCAACATCTTAAAGGGCATTTATCCATTAAAGAAAGCTTGTTTGACAGAATGCATTATATGTGTTTTGCGTTTGTGGATGGAGCCAGCATTGATAGCACAAAGGAATACATCAAATTCGATTTTTGGAAATACAACTGTTCCCTCCTTCTGAAATTCTCATTGGTCAACAAATGCTTTCATTTTCATAGTAGTTGTTGCACTGATCTTGTCCAGAGGTTTTCACATATGTCGTATGTTGTTATACCACATCAATTGCAATACAAATAAATGACCAGACTTATCTCACTGTGAATTCGGCAACAGTTGGTCGAATGTTCTACTGCTGAAGTTGTTCTGTACTTACCGAAATTCAAATCACTGCCCCCAGTGGCCAAGCTGGAAGTGTTGTTGAATGTATTGGCATGCGTGAGTTTGAGTTTCGGTTGAAAAGTCCACAGAGTGGCACCTAAAAAATTCAGATTTTAATTCTTAACTCAAACCCCAACCCTAAACCTAATCGTCAGTGGAGTAATAATGGTATTTTAAAACGAATATGCAACTTCTGAATCATATTTAATTTTAACGTGATTACTTCCGAGTTCCCATAAGATCAGATCTAGGGATGCACCGATCCGATACCTGGATCGAGATTGGCTCCAATACTGATGTTTTTAAATGGATTGGGTATCAGTCCAACAAGCCCGATTCAAATCCGATACTGTGTGTTAGTCATGTTCGTTACTGTCAAGCACAAGAAATGACGATAAAAACACAATTAAAGTAGTTCATATGACTCGTACATTTTATTCAAAACCACTTGAAGACGTGTGATAGCTCTGAATCACAAAAGGCTGTGTTTTATAAGTAAATAAATAAAATGCACGCACCGCTCCAGCGCGTCAGTGAATGGCACTGCTCTGTTTACACACACACACACACACACACACACACACACACACACACTCACTCACTCGCGCCTATTTTTAGCCTTCACAGCAGTGCGGAAAATTTGAGTGCTACTCAAGAACAGCACCTCAGATGTAGATGCTCAATAGTTTGGTTCACTTATTTGAATTTAGAACTAGGGATGCACCAATATCACTTTTTCTCTTCCAATTCCAATATTGGAAATCTCAGTATTGGCCAATACTGATCCCGATCCGAAACCAGTGTTGTTTTTTTGCATAATCAGTTTAGAATATCTTTACATAATTGTGTGGAACTAATTGGGAATACTCTTTAATATGTAAAGAAACACAAACCTCTAACTATGCACTATTTCAATATAAATGTATATCTTAAGAAAAACTTTATTGTTAACTAGGATACTGGATAATGTAGCTGCAACATTAACAGTAATTCAGTATAAATCATCAGTAGAAAAGAAGCCATTTTTTTTTCTTTTTCTATTTAGTTATAAGATATCAGTCCACTTTTCATTCACACATGGTTATTTCTTTGGAACCCATTCATCTTAAATATTATTATCATGTGTAAACAAATAATAATCTATTATAATATTAATATTGTAATATATCTCAATCATGCACCTTAAACTTTTAAACCCTCATGCTTTTATTTTGACATTCTGAACTCTCCAGGAAGTCATGTAAGTGTCTGTTTGAAAGCAAGTTCACAGTAGTTTAATTCGTTTAATATTCAAATTCTGGTAAATGCACCTCCAGTGCCATTCTTAATGCATATTATAAGTGAACCGAACTATTGAGCATCTACATCTGAGATGTTGTTCATGAGTAGCGCTTAAATATTGCGCAACGAGTGAAGGCTAAAAATAGCCACGAGTGTGTGTGCGCATGTGTAAACAGAGCAGCGCCATTCACTGACGGGCTGGAGCTGCGATTGCATTTTATATATTTACTTTTAAAACACAGCATTTTGTGATTCACAGAGCTATCGCATGTCTTCAAGAGGCTTTGAATAAAGAGTCATATGAACTACTTTGTGTTTTTATGATTCTTTTATGTAATTTTTGAGCTTGAGAGTAACGAACATGACTAATACACAGTATCGGATTTGGATCGGACTTGTAGGACCGATAGCTGATCTGTCTAAAAGCTTCAATATCAGAGCCGATACCAATCCAGGTATCAGGTTGGTGCATTCCTAATCATATTTAAGTTGAATAGGTTCCAAAAAATAACTGAATGAAAAGTGGACTGATATCTTACAACTAAACAACTTACAACTAAATTGAACAAAAAAGAGATCTGAATCCTTAAAAGTCCAGATACATGTTGAGAAAAAATATATATATATATTTTCTACTGATGACATATACTGGAATTACTGTTAATGTTGCTGCTATATTATCCAGTATACGTGTTAATAACAACGTTTTTCTTAATAAGATATACATTTATATTGAAATAATGCATAGTTAGAGGTTTGTGTTTCTTTACATATTAAAGAGTATTCCCAATTAGTTCCACACAATTATGTAAAGATATTCTAAACTGATTATGCAAAAAAACAACACTGGTATCGGATTGGGATCAGTATTGGCCGATACTGAGATTTCCAAATTTGGAAGAGAAAAAGTGATATTGGTGCATCCCTAATCATAATCTGTGTCTTGAAGCTTGCTCAGTAGTGCTAGAATGTTTTTAAAAGTTGGAATTTATGCAAAAATGTCTGATGTGAGATGCCGCTTGTCAGTAGATCATCTGAATGAGGTTAACTTCAGGGTACATTTACTAATTAACATGTTGATTTCCTGTGTGATAATCTTGCTTTGAGTGTTTTTGGTTCTAGACATAAATTACATGAAATACAAAAGTGCATGAATAATGTTCTGTGTTTATTGATTTAATCTTTAATTAAAGCTGTTCATAAACATATACAGTTGAAGTCAGAAGTTTACATACACTTAGGTTGTCATTAAAACTAATTTTTTCCCATTTAATATTATCAAACTAGTTTTGGCCAAACTACTTTGTGCATGACATGAGTAATTTTTCCAACAGTTATTTAAAGACAGATTGTTTTACTTTAAATTGACTATATCACAATTCCAGTGGGTCAGAAGTTTACATACACTATGTTAACTGTGCCTTTAAGCAGCTTGGCAAATTCCAGTAAATGATGTCAAGCCTTTCGACATTTATCCAGTTAGCTTCTGATAGGAGGTGTACTGAATTGGAGGTGTACCTGTGGATGAATTTTAAGGCCTTAAAAATGACTCTTTGCTTGACATCATGGGAAAGTCAAAAGAAATCAGCAAAGACTTCAGCAAAAAATTGTGGATCTCCCACAAGTCTGATTCATCCTTGGGAGCAATTTCCAAACACCTGAAGGTACCATGTTCATCTGTACAAACAATAGTACAAAAGTATAAATGCCATGGGACCACACAGCCATCATACTGCTCAGGAAGGAGATGCATTCTGTCTCCTAGAGATGAACGTAGTTTGGTGGGAAAAGTGCAAATCAATCCTAGAACAACAGCAAAGGATATTGTGAAGATGCTGGAGGAAACAGGTAGACAAGTATCTATATCCACAGTAAAACGAGTCCTATATCGACATAACCTGAAAGGCTGCTCAGCAAGGAAGAAGCCACTGCTCCAAAACTGCCATAAAATAGCCAGACTGCAGTTTGCAAGTGCACATAGGGACAAAGAACTTACTTTTTGAAAGATTTCCTCTCATCTAATGAAACAAATACAGAACTTTTTGGCCATAATGACCATTGTTATGTTTGGAGGAAAAAGGGTGAGACTTGTAAGCCGAAGAACACCATCCCAACCGAGAAGCATGGGGGTGGCAGCATCATGTTGTGGGGGTGATTTGCTGCAGCAAGGACTGGTGCACTTCACAAAATAGATGACATCATGAGGAAGGAAAATGATGTGGATATATTGAAGCAACATCTCAAGACATCAGCCAGGATGTTAAAGCTTGCTCGCAAATGGGTCTTCCAAATGGACAATGACACCAAGCATACTTCCAAAGTCGTGGCAAAATGGCTTAAGGTCAACAAAGTCAAGGTACTGGAGTGGCCATCACAAAGCCCTGACCTCAATCTGATAGAAAAATTGTGTGTGAGCAAGGAGGTCTACAAACCTGACTCAGTTACACCAGTTCTGTCTGGAGGAATGGGACAAGGAATGGGAGTTTGTTGTGAGAAGTTGGTGGAAGGCTATCCAAAACATTTGACCCAAGTTACACATTTTAAAGGTAATGCTACCAAATACTAACAAATTGTATGTCAACCTCTGACCCACTGGGAATATGATGAAAGAAATAAAAACTGAAATAAATAATTCTCTCTACTATCATTCTGACATTTGACATTCTTAAAATAAAGAAGTGATCCTAACTGACCTAAGACGGAATGTTTTCTACGATTAAATGTCAGGAATTTTTGCATTGCATCGCATCCTAATTCAGTTATTGAAATTGTGTACTGTATGTTTGCATGGTGCACCTGTGCATATTTCTGTAAGCTTTATGTTGATTTGCTGGCAATGAGTCAGTGAGAAATGCCAGAGGCAGTTCTTTCTGCCAAACCTCTTCCATTCATAATTAGTGAATGTACTGTACCTCTTGACAGAAGAGGGTGAGATTTCATCAAAAGAAGTCAGTAGGTGTGACATTTCCTACCAAAATCAAGTTGTTTTGGAAACTGCCTTTTAAATGCCCAATCAACAGTAATTTGCAATTTCATAATTGTAGTTCAACAAGTGTCAAAGCAGAATGTGTCATTTGCATTACTTCTATATGATCAAAATGATTAATAGGTGATTTGCTTTAACCCTTGTGCTGTTGAAATTTTTTCCCAGTCACAAATTACCAGTAAAATAAAAATATTGCTTATAAATCTCTCATTATGATTATTTGTGATCAGGAGAATGTTCATCATGTTCATGTTCACATGTGTGCTTTCAAACATAAAGGCCTCGGACCTGTGCATTGCACGCGCACACACACACACACACAAACACATACATGCTTGCATACACGCATTAATAAGTCCTGTTTTTTGTGATCTTCTCCATTCATTTTCAATGGTCGGTCATCTTAATCCGGGAACACCACAATTCTATTGGAGGGGTTACTGTGGGACAAAGACAGTTCTGATATGTATGCGTGCGTGCGTGTGTGTGGTTATGTTGGATGGATGAATGGGTGTTGGATGCAGTTCAGGGTAGGATAAAGTTAATCTCTGTGAAAAAGAAAGCATGTAATACTCAAAAGAGTTTGTGGATGTAGGCGAGTATGTGTGTGTGTGTACATGTGCACGAATGTGTGTGGGTGAGTTAATGCGCATGTGTGTGTGTGTGTGTATGTGTATGTGGACAGATCCAAGGCCTTTACGTTTGCGAGCACACATGCACATAGGTGATCACCAACATGTGTAAAAGCATGTAATACTCAAAAGAGTTTGTGTGTGTACATTAGCATTTGCGTGTGTGTATGTGTGTGCACAGGTCTGAGGCTTTTATGTTTGAAAGCACACATGCACATATGTGAACATGAACATGATGAACATGCCCCTGATTACTCAAGTTTTCTCTTTATTTTTGATCTCCCCCATTCATTTTCAATGGCCAGACATTTTTGACCGGGAACACATTTGACGCTTTTATTTTGTACAAAATAAAAGCATTTCAAAACAAACTTTCTGGTTAAACATTAAAGCACATTAGTGTGATAAATGGTACAGAATATTTTAATATTTTATTTTACATTGCCAAAATCATCCACAAATAATGCTTTTTCACTCAAAAATGGAGGTGCATAAGCTCAGGTCAGTGAGGCCTATGATCAAGCAGTTCTAAAAAGAAATGAGAGAATTGAGAGAATACAAATTGGCAAACAGATGAATCCAAATTTTTGAGGATAATATAGCATAATGAGAGATTTATAAGCAATTTTTATAATCTGGTCATTTGTGACCAGGAACACCAAAAGTGTAACAAGATGAAGCACCCCCCCCCCCCCAATTCAGAAATGATCAAAAATGTTTTGGGAAGTTGTGATACCCTGTGTGAGCAAAGTCAGTAAGTTTTAGTCCAATAGGATAACATTAACTAGCATTTTCTGGCAAACACGGAACACAATATGAGGTTTTTTTTGGAAAAGGCCTATGTCAAAATGTAAATCATGTACTAGTTTATATAAGGCACATTGATATTTGATTATGATTTAAACTGACAGTGAGACAAAATGATTTATCTCTTCTGTGTGACTCATAGCTATTACTCTGGTGGAAAGGAGGATGGTATTCATTTCAGTGTTAGAGCAGATTTCTGATATTTGCAACATGTTCACTCCTGTCCACCCTGAGGCACACTGTTCAACAGTTGACACTCTTCAAAGCCTTGCCCTGAAACAAACTAGTCCTTAGAATTCAGAGATTAGTCTGCATACAAGTATGTCAAATTTATTTCGATTTTTCTCATCTGTGCAGTATAATCCAAACTACAATGGATGCCTGCAGATGCTGAGAGGTTAGATGAACTTTAGTTACCTTAAAATGTAAAAATTACATATGAAAACCATTCAAAATCTAACAGCAACATAGGTTAATAGTGGTCGCTGCGCTTAAGCCTTTGAGACAGCATGAGCAAAATTGGAATGGATAATTGGGGAAAGTTATTTTTGCATGTTTTTATGTTGATTGTCCGGTGTTTAGGACTGAGAAACAAAAATGTAAGCTATTTATTTCTCTGACAGTGTTAATGGGACAGTTGTCTTTACAGAAGAGCAGAACTTGCCATGCATATTATTCAACTTGTAAACCCATTATTCCAGTCTTGAATCTCTATCCAAATGCTTCTGGGCTATTAGTAACTGATTTTTAGGATTCAAAATTGTTCTGTTTGACATCAATATTAAATATTTATAGTTTATTTGTAAAATTTTAATTAATTATACAGATTATTTTATTTAAATTGAAGAGTTTTATCTGTTCCATAATTGTGCTATATAAAAAGCTGAAGCGGTCTCTTCCTCAAATAAAAATAATGCATGTTTTCAGAAGACTTGGAGTATGGGCTACCATTTCTAGTGCATTTTGCTCCCCATTTTTGGAGCTTGACAGCCATTCGACTCTTTGTGTGATTTGCAGAAGAGAGAAAATCAAACCGGTTCTATGAGGGGTGAGTAAATGATGACAGAATTTTATTTTTGGGGAGATAAAACAGGCAGTTTAGAGATATTATGACCTCAACTATTGAACTATTCCTTTAAGTGACCTACATGTGTCCCACACAAACAACCACCTTATCTCTGTTTAAAGATTTCCTTGGCAATTCAGATTACGAAATCAGTTGACTTTGATGGCTTAATTGAATTTAGCTGATGTTTTTCCATTAATGTACTAGGAGACTGCAGTGACAAACTAAATTAAGCACATTGTTTACCGCTTGCCAGAATATGAACCTGATTTAGAAAGAGGTTCTAGTTAAATAAAAAATGTATGTGTAATTATTGTAAAATAAATGTCACATGTACATGTTTGCTAAATAAGCCTTGACCCGCAACAAGTCATTAGGTAACTGATGCTTAAAGATCAGCGAAACAACAGAGGAAGCATTGTGATCCAACTTCCTGGTAAAGTTTCCATAGCTTATTCAGAAGAAGAGCTGCTTGTGTGACCTAAAATAGATCTAAGATGAAGGTGTGGACATATTTTAACTGAAGCGTAGCGTAGCTGCTTATCCAAGATGCATCTTAACATCTTTGTGTACAAATTTGGGCCAAGTTTGGGGAGTAATGGAACACTTGGAACACCCTTGCGTAATCAGGGCACAACAAGGTAACTATATTACTTTGCAGTTACAAATACACAATCTTGATTACAATACAGTCTATAAAAATAGGGATTACTTGCAAGCAAGAGTGGCGCCAAAAGCGATTTTATTTTTAGTTGTAAGTAATGTAAAACAACCAGCAGAAATACATATTTTATTAACTCTACTCCCTAACCCTAAACCTAATATCAGTCAACATCAAAATATTACGTTATAGTGAAAACGTCTAAATCGCACTCGCCATTGTTTATGTGAACGTGATTGCTTCTTGGCTCCCAAGGGACCAGAACGCATGTCTCTAATGCTGCTCGCTCAACACTCTGTCAGTAGCACCACAGGGAAAAGCAACTTTCGGACACAACATGTCAGTTTCCTGTGTGATCATTTTGGGATTCCAATTTTTAATATGTAATGAAATATAGTACTACCACCATTGGTGGGACCTGGCATAAACTACAGTATAGGCAACCATCTAGTACAGCATTGTTCTGTAGGTTCAGCATAGGGCGCTGCTCCTGTCTCTCTCGCCCATCTTGGCATTTCATGGAATTGTGCTACCCACAGCTTTTACTGCAAAAGATGCTTTAATGTTGTGGAAACTTTGTCATCATTTTCTCTTTTTTCTTCCCTTTTTCTCCCCAATGCTCTCTAATTCCTCATGGTGGCGCAGTTACTCACCTCAATCAGGGTGGCGGAGGACAAATCTCAGTTGCCTCCGCATCTGAGACAGTCAGCCCACTCATCATATGACCAGCTGAGCGTGTTACCATGGAGACTCATGCGTGTGGAGGCTCACGCTCCACAGAAAAAGAGAACCACTATTAGGCGATCCCCAAGGAAGGTAACCCACGTGACTCTACCAAACCTAGCAACCGGGCCAATCGGTTGCTTAAGAAGCCTGGCAGGTGTCACTTAGCACACCCTTCGAACTCGCTGGATTCAAACTCAGCATCAGCGTCTTTGCTCACTGACCTACCCAGACCCCCATTACTTCCTCTTTTAAGATAAAACTGATCCCTTCTACTGGTAATTTTTCTACTAGTTGAAATTGCTTGTCTCGTCTTATTTTATTTTACCTTAAGGTAATCCAAAAGTAACAAATTATTTATATTACGATATTTTCAGTTATATTTTGATTAGATTACTGTGACGAGGAGGAGGGCATAGCCGTGATGGCACACGGCCGGTGCTGAATCAGCTGATCAGCCGGAGAGCGAGATAAGGGGCAGCTGGAGGCGTCGAGAGAGAGACGCATGTGGCCACATTGCATGTGTGTCTGTTTATGTTTGTTTAAGTTCTTTGTTTAAGTTTATACATTAAAAGTTTATGTTGATTGTTCAGCCGGTTCCCGCCTCCTCCTTGCCCATCCTTTACCTGCTACAGGGTGCAAAAACCCGGGAGGTGCGAGGGAAGTGCTGTCAAGGAGTCCTCACTGCTGCCAGGGTAGCAGCAGCAGCCGTCTGCCTGGGGACAGAGGGGTTGCTGCCAGCTGCCGAGAGCTGGAGGAACCGCGGCCGTCTGCTGAGAGGGGGAGGAGCAGTTCTGTCCTCCAGGGGCCGGGGGACTCACTGCTGTCTGCCGGGGGAGGAGCGAGCTGGAATCCTCCAGAAGGTGGAGGACCGGGCAGCAACGCGTCTAGGAGCCAGCAAGCAAGCTCTTCTCTCTCTCTCTCTCTCTTTGTGTGTCTCCACTCACCATTTCCCTCACCCCACGCCTCCCTTCGTTTCTCCCCCAGGTTCGCTGGAGGTGGGGTGGACCACCGGTTGGAGTGGGAGTTAGTCAGACCGGTGGCGCCTCTGCCTGAATCTGGTGGGAGAGGGGTATGACAAGGAGGAAGGCATGGCCGGGCCATGATGCACCAGTTCGAGAAAGAGAGAGACGCATGCGACCGCGTTGCCTGTTTATGTTTGTTTAAATTAATTTATGCATTAAAAGTTTATGTTTATTGTTCAGCCGGTTCCCGCCTCCTCCTTACCCATACTTTACCTGCTACAGTTACTTATTACATACAGTATTTTTTTTATTAGATATCAATTAGTTCTTACTGGATTACAGTTTTTAAATAACCCGCCCTTCTCCCTCAGCACTGTAAATCCAATTTATTTGCAATATTTATTAGCAAATGTATTCTGCTTAAAAATGGTAGTTTAAGTTTGAAACAGGGAATTCTCACATTTTTTCAGATTTTTGAATGCACCTTACTTTCTCCTGGACCTGAGTCAAAGCTGTGGTACTTCTTAGATGTTGGGTTGTTAATAATGAAAAAAACTTACATAAGAGCCCCTCCCAGGGACGGATTAACCACCGGGCCGTTGCCTAGGTGCCTCTAAATCCAAAGGGCCCCGAGCTTTAAATCAATATTTTTTTTATTTTGAGATACCTATTATAAACCCTCGCAAATGCCAGCCTTTTGTGAAATGCTATTTGTTCGGCCCAATGTGTGCTGGACGACAGCAGTGCATGCTCAAGGAATCTGCATCTCACAGGTGCTGCGCGTTTATTTGAAGGACTGCAGAGAACAGCGTGTGATTTACAAAACACTTCCAAACAAAATGACAAGGTGTAATTTACCCTGGCTGTGTACAGCGTTTATAAATATTAAAGTTCTTTTAAACATTACAGTGAGTTATGGCACAACGATCAAAGTCGTCCTTCTAGTGTGTGTTTACATGGCCTCGACGCACATGTGAACAGCCCCTAACTCGCCCTATAGACTACTTGAAAAACTGACCTGAACCTGGCCCAAAACCTATAGTTTTATCGAGTACCTTCGGACTCAGATCAGGTTGAAGACCTCTAAACATATGGTATTTGAATACCATGCACATCCCTAATAATAACACATGATTTTGGATAGGTTCTTAATTAAAAAGAATGTAACATGTAACTGGCCATGCAAGACATTGCTCCAAACTTTTCTTCCGTCAATTTGAGGCATCCTGTAGGGCATAAAAGTGAATGTAGTCACATGACATGTCATGGGGGGCCTCCATGGTGTACCAGCCCATGGGCCTCTCAGTTCGTATTCTGTACTTGGCCCCTCCTCTTGGTGGTAATTATGTTTCATTTTCAACTTTTTTCCCATTTGACTCCTTCGCAGTGTTGACAGCTGGCGATAAGTTTATGGGCTGTTGCACCATGTGATTGTCAAAAGAATTTAATCCTAGATTAGATCAATTATAGGATTGCAGTTGTGAGACACTCATTAGATGAATATCAGCAGCGAGCACATTTACATGCATGATCTTATTCCGATTATGCCTTAACTTTAATGGGGTTTTGGCCATAAACGGTTTAAGCTAAAACTAATTGCCAATTTTTGCCCATTACCACAATTTTGCTCTGCATGTAAACACCTTTACCTGCCTTCAAAATGGCTTATCAAATGTGTGCGAGTGTTGTGCGGATGGCTGCTTACGTTTTGACATCAAAAGCAGAGAATAATCAGATTTAAAATCTTGTGAAAATGTGGATCTTGTCGGATTTTCTGAATAAACAGATGTTTGATAGTTTTCAGTGATTGGTGTACGTGAAAGCGCACTCATTATCAGTGCTGTTTATAATTGGGGCAACTCTTTTTTCCCCCCTGGTCTTGGAAGTGTAGAAATATGCTGCAACATTTTTGTTTGTGGTGACTTATAACCAACTATACATAGAAATGATTTTTTGCTCAAAGCAAAAGTCTCTGTGATCTGTGAATGTTTGGCAACTTATTCCACTAACATTTGAAAGATTTAACACAGCTTTAGTTCAATCTAAAGTATTAGTATCAATCCTAAACTAACACGATTTTGCTATTTAAAATGCCTGAATTATTATTGGTTTTATGACGTTACTATTATAATGAAATGTACACTGTAATTCCATCCTCATTTTCTGGAAAACAATTGTTTGCAGGTTTAGATAAGCTTTTAAACCAAGCTAGAATTGCACCCTGCCAAACAGCAGGAGGCGTCTGTTGGAATGCACATGGATGGAGACAACACACTGGGTGATCCATATGAATCGCAGCAGCCCACATGACTCCAGTCCAGCGGTAGGAGGTCATTGATTCTAGGCCATCTGTTGTGTGGCCAGCTGTGTGTCGACCAAACACATTATGCAACAGCTCGACGAATGAATTTGCAGTGTCTCTCAAGAGTCTGGACATGTTTACAGCAAGTTGGGGAGGAATCGCTCATGACTTTGATTTGTAGCTTAAGCAATAACATGAACTTGTTTCCAACAAGGCATCTATGGGACAATACAAGTCGCGTAGACACTTGTGTGCAATGCCACCCAAAACATACCTTACTGAAAACCAAGAAAGTTAATTCTACTGAGTTTGGTTGCCGCTGTCATTGTTCATAATTGTGTTGAACCATTTGAGCAAAGTATATACTTTATTTTCTTGTTTAAATGATTATGTTCAGTAAAGACTGAATCTTCATACAGCCTCATAAATATGCGCTTTTCTGTTTCAAACAGTGCATTAGGCATTCATTTATTATCCAAAATGCCGTTTTTGAACCAGTGAATGTAAAACATTTTTTATTGTTTTGTCAATGTTCCCCAATAGTGCTAATTGTCTCTTCATTTACATTTGTGTATTCCAGAGTAGTGATTCATTCTTTTGAACCGATTTTATTTAACGGCTTGAATGAACCAATTCACAAAGCGTTGGTCGATAACCCAATGCTGAGGAAAATCTGTAAGAAGGGCACGATGTTGTTAACAAAATGGGAAATATTAATATTATTAGCCTAATAGTTAATGTTATTTTTAATTCAACCGTTCTTGTTGTTTACTGATGTTCTCAAATAAACATTTGACCAATCTATTTAGGCTGGTGTAGTGAAAATATTGATAAACAGCTAAATGAAAAGTAAAATGATGACTTTGAACTTCAAAAAACAGTTTTGAGTGACGACACGGTTGTGAGTCGATTTTTGAAATGGTTTTATGAAACAAACTATCCATGCAAACATGATTCTCTACAATGAATCGGACTGCCCAACAATAGTGTCTTCAGCATATTTTAGAAAATAATTATGAATCTTTCTAAAAATAAATGAATCACGACCAGTGTTGGTGTAATGCAATACCAAGTAATTAATTACAATAATTAAATAATTTTTTCATTGAAAAAAAGTAAAGGGATTACTATGAATTTTACAATTCTATACAAAAACAATAGTGAATTTAAAATTGAAATTTAATTTCTAATATTAAAATGTGTTTTCAAATTTAACGCTGCCCCATTATATTCTTTGGCCAGTTCATGAATAATTTATTTGATTTTATATGATTTATTTGAAAGATTTAAAAGAACAATTTCATGTCTATCCTATTATTTTTCATCTGATCAAGTTTAATAAGAGTTTATAGAAAGTAATGCAATTTCATTTCATACAGTAATTAGTACAATAATCTAATTACACTGTAGAATATGTAATTAGTAGTTAATATTAATTTACTTTTTTAGAGTAACTTACCCAACGACCAATTTCAGATTTCACTATTAAATATTAGGGATCCACTAAAACAAAATTTGTCTGATACCCATATCCGATTGTCAGAACATCTGTCGTAACCGATAGTTTGTTGGTCCTACTTTATTATTTGTACCTGGTTTTAAATCCCTGATAATTAACTGCACAACTTCAAAATACATTTTAATAACTTGATTCTCTATATCTCTGTCAGAGAATGCCGAGGCAGGACCCAAGCGCAGTGTTAAAAATAAAGGAATTTATTAATGCAAACAAAAGGACAAAAATCAAACCAAAACACACACAAGGGGAAAAACAGTAAACATAAACTGCCCCAAAGGGTATCCAGGCTGGGGTAGGGAAAACAAGGCACAGGATACATGATCGATCGGACTGGGTATGGTTGGGATGATAAACAGGACCGACAAGAGGCTGGAAACAAGACTTAACAAGTCCAATGAACAGGACGGACTGGAATACACATAAGAAGAACTGGCACTGGGCAGAACACATGGGGAGGCTAAAATAAGGAGAAAAATCAACAGGTTAACAAGACAGGGCAGGTGTGACTAATAAACTAATAATGGGCAAACAAGGAGGTGGGGTATGACGAAAGACAGAGAGACACGCGGCGATATAGAAACAAAAAGCCACGTGCTCTCTTAAGACAACACCCTAATGACATGAGTGCACATCGCCAAGACATTGAGACAATATACGCCCATGCCAACCGACAAACAAAACGAGAGAATGCATAGCATCGCCAAACGAAGCAATGACATGCATTGTTTCACTAAACGAAACCTGAGTGTACATCGCGAGGCAAACACCATGTGATGCACGCAACAGGTGACAAAAACAAGACATGACACCTGTGCGAGAGAGTTCAGCCACACATATACACCCAAAACCTTAGACTGAAGTGACCGATCCTCAGCACAACATGAAGACTGCTCGACATGAGTGCGATGCGAGGCACGCCCGTGTTTGATGCAAGTTCATGCTCCCACGATGACATAAGTGTGATGTACCCACGTCAATAACAGACAGACATGGAGCACGAGTGTCCGGATCCCGACATAGACCGAAACAGACAGGAAGTCAGTATCCAGACATAGTGCACCCGACATGAAACCAGACAGACCGTAGAGCGCACAGCAGGGAATACAACCAAAACCTTGCGCTCACTGCCCAGAGTGACAATACTGTGACAATCTCTACATATCTTCCATGTTTTAGATTAATTGGTAATTTACTGAATTCTGAATAGCCTCGTTTCAGGCTCTCATTACATTGGTAAAGTTTCTTCATTTTTAATTAATTATGGCCACGTCCACACTCCGTTAAAGTTTGAATCATCCATTTTCCAAAGTATCCGGTAATGGAGAGCATTTTCAAGTTGTTTGCTTAGTTGTTGGTTGAGGAAAATGCCGTTCTAGCGTGGATGAGAGATGTAAACATAGCAAAAAAAGTGTGTACGTGGCCTTACTCACATTATCTGATTTCTGAATAAATTCCCAGTTTTGGCAGAAGCAGCCTCCGGGTTAGCTTGAAGAAACTCATCAACTTCTTTGGTATGGTGAGCTTTGGGCTGAGTAATCACATTAGTTTTGTTAAAAGTTTTAACAGTAGTTCCACCACGAGAAATTCTAACAGTGCACAACTTTGTTGTCATTGTCACCTAATTCAAAGTAATTCCATACAAGAGACATTTTCTTTTACACAAAGCACAAGTTGTAAGTTACCTTAGTCGTCTTTCCAGAAAATCTCGTTAACTCAACCGCTTTCTGATATGAAGGAACCCCTGTCATTAAACACAGACTCCATCATAGGAGTTGGAAGCTGCGTGTCAGTTGCAACTTTTATTCTTGTAATAATTAGTAAGCCCTTCATCATAAAGGAATTCTTAAGATGCAGTTTAGGTATACATTTTTTTAATTACGTTGGAAATGACCTGACTGACTAAACAATTTTGCCTCGACCTTGGTTGTCACTGGTTCCAGATTTTTCTTCAGAACTGAAGTTTCCTTAGGATTTTGCCTAGGCATTTATACATCAGGGAGGAAGAATTTTTCACTGAAATAGTCAGAATGGAATGCAAGTGGGGGGGTTTTGTCACTCAGTATGCACCCAATTGGGTAAATCTGGTTGCTGAGAATGGCTGAGATCAATTACTGTCAACAAACCTTTAACGATTTACATACAACAAACAGATTTTCCGCTGCTTTCATACCTCATGTTCTACTGCAATTCCTTGGTGCTGACAGCACAAAATGAAGCAACACCTGATTCATCTATACTAACCTCTTCAACTATCTACTAATTTGCGCTGCATGAGTTCAGCACTACAGATATGCACCATGGTGTTTACGAGGAAGAAGACAAATCTCCAGCTTTCTGTTAGCCTCTGTCCTATACTGCCTGTATTACGTTCCATTCTTCCATCTTGCAGTTTACTGGCTACTGATAGCTACATGCGATATACGGTATAAGCAACACACACTTATATCAAGGATTCTCTTGTCAATTGATGTATAGTCTGTATATAGGCTAATGTGCAGGCATCATTACAGAACTGCTGATGTCTCTGTTCTGATGTCCCTAGTCTACTTAAAGATCAGTAGTAATAGACAGTCAATAGACAACTTGATCCATTTCGGATTAATTGCAAATATTTTGGAATTGGTTGTAGTTATCTCCTCCTTTTGACTTAAGCCTTTTAAAGACTAGTTTGAGGGGCTTTAATTTAATCAATTGAATCACTGCTAAAAATTGCAGACGGTGTCCAAAACCTAAAGCTCAGTTAATGGACTCATGAAACTGGGTTCATAAAGGCTTCTAAGACATAATAATGTCACATCTAATGACCTAGAAGAAATTCAAGTAAGCAAATTCAACAAAAGGAATATTTAATGGCTTGCAATGGCTAATTTTCAGTAAAAAAACAAACAAAAAAAAAACACAGAATTTATAAAGTTATTTATGCATTAAAGGAATAGTTTAGCATAAAAGGAAAATTCTGGCATTATTTAACCTAATATTGCTCCAAACCTGTATGCCATATTTCTTCCAAAAGATAAATTCTTCACAGAGTTTATTTGCCTTATTTTAAGCGAATAGCTACTGTGGTCTGTCAAGCTCGAAAGGACGAAAGTATAATCGCGAGTCCGACCATCACCCCTGGTGAGACAAAACCACAACTCATCAGAGCACTTTTTGCCAGTCCTGTCTGGTCCAGTGAAGGTGGGTTTGTGCCCATAGGTGACGTTGTTGCCTGGTAAGGACCTGCCTTACATCAGGCCTACAAGCCCTCAGTCCAGCCTCTCTCAGCCTATTGCGGACAGTCTGAGCACTGATGGAGGGATTGTGCATTCATGGTGTAACTCGGGCAGTTGTTGGTGCCATCCTGTATCTGTCACGCAGGTGTGATATTCGGATGTACCGATCCTGTGCAGGTGTTGTTACATGTGGTCTGCCACTGAGAGGATGATCAGCTGTCCTTCCTCTAGCACTGTCTTAGGTGTCTCACAGTACGGACATCTGCAGTCCTCATGCCTCCATGCAGCATGCCTAAGGCATGTTCACACAGATGGGTAGGGACCCTGGGCATCTTTCATTTGGTGTTTTTCAGAGTCAGTAGAAAGGTCTCTTTAGTGTCCTAAGTTTTTATTATTGTGACCATAACTACCTACCATCTCTAAGCTGTTAGTGTCTTAACGACAGTTCCACAGGTGTATGTTCATTCATTGTTTATGGTTCATTGAACAAGCATGGAAAACATTGTTTAAACACTTTACAATTAAGATCTGTAAAGTTATTTGGATTTTTACAAAATCATCTTTAAAATACATTGTCCTGAAAAAGGGACATTTCTTTTTTGCTGAAACTCAGGATTGAGGTCAGGGCTTTATGATAGCCACACCAGTACCTTGACTATCCTTAAGCCATTTTACCACAACTTTGGGGGTTTGCTTGGGGTCATTGTCCATTTAGAAGACCCATTTGCGGCTGAGCTTTAACTTCCTGGCTGATGTCTTGAGATGTTGCTTCAATATATCCACTTAATTTTCCTTCCTCATGATGCCATCTATTTTGTGAAGTGCACCAGTCCCTCCTGCAGCGAAGCACCCCCACAACATGATGCTGCCACCTCCATACTTCACGTTTTGGATGGTGTTCTTCGGCTTGCAAGCATACATAATGATGATCATTATGGCCAAGCAGTTCCATTTTTGTTTCATCAGTCCAAAAGACATTTCGCCCCAAAAGTAAGATCTTTGTCCCCATGTGCACTTGCAAACTGTAGTCTGGCTTTTTATGGAGGTTTTGGAGCAGTGAATCTTCCTTGCCAGGCAGCCTTTCAGGTTATGTCGATATAGGACTTGTTTTACTGTGGATATAGATACTTGTATACCTGTTTGCTCCAGAGGCTTCACAATATCCTTTGCTGTTGTTCTGGGATTGATTTGCACTATCAAATTACGTTCATCTCTAGGAGACAGAATGCATCTCCTTCCTGAGCGGTATGATGGCTGTGTGGTCCCATGGTGTTTATTAGGGTTGCAGCGGTATACCGGTTTCACGGTATACCACAGTTTGAAATTGGACGGTTATCATACCATGTACATTTGCTTATCTACGGTATTGAGAAAAAAATGCAACCGGATGGAGAATCTCACATGTGCTTGCGCATCTCCTTTCCTCCTTGTCTGCCTGTCAGACTTATCAACTAGTGACACGCGCGCAGCGCAGAAAATGTGAAAATGAGAGAAGTGAGGCGAGGGGGTCTGACATGAGTGTGTGTGTGTGGGAGTTAAAGCAGTGTTTCTCAACTGGTTTATTTGGACTGGGTCGCGGACAGCAGGGAAAAAGCAATGCCATGGTTCTCCCATTGAAGATATTTTGGTGGCCGCCCAAGTGATTGACTTTTAATACTGCCGACGTAGATTTAATGATAATCTCTCAAACAGGTAAAGCAGACATGGGCAACATACGGCCCGCGGTTCATTTATCGTTAAAGCGTTTCTATTTTTCATTGGATATGTAGGTTAACTTGCATTGGGACCTAACGTTATATTTTGACACAATGTTATAGTTTCATATGAAATAATCTAAAGGTAGAATCTATTAGACCTCATTTTATATCAACAGTGGCAGTTGTAGTTAATGTTTCAAGATGTGTTTCAGCTAGTATTTATTTTTCATAAATACATTAATTTATTATTATTATTACTTTATTAAAGACTTGCACACTGACATAACCATGATAATGAGGAGCATTTCTCCTGTGTAATATGTGTATAAATGTGTAATATTAGGTAACAAATGGGATAATAATGGGCTCATATAAGTGAATATTCTCTTAAATTTTAAAAAGTGGGGAGAGAGACAACTTCCTGTAGATTTTGACATGAACAACAGAAATGATGTCACTTGAGGCATGTCCTTTACTGGAAAACCATGAAGAAAACTATGCAACATAAAAGGAAATGCAACCCAGGATACATTAAATACAGGTTATGTTTAATCTATGGCAGGTCACCACTTGATGTCCAATGTAAAATCTGTCCGGAAGTAAAACCAGTTGAGAAGCACTGAGTTAAAGGTACAGACAGGAGCAGTCGGCCTCACTGTCACGCAGCTACAGTATATATTAACTGTTAATAATCATAGGACATTACTTTAAAAGCCCGCACAGCTGATGTTATTTTTCATTTAGTAGTTCATTTAACATGTAAACTAACATGATTTAGTTAAATAACATGGTATAGTTACATGCTATTTTTTAACATGTTTATAATTTGATTTATTATTATAATTCTGTTAGCTTTCTTATTTTTCTATTTATTTTCAAAAGGGAGACTTTTTTACACATACTTTAATAAAATAAATGGTTTCAAGTTTCAATTATAATCAAGTGTTTGCTCAATAAAATAAATAAATAAAATAACCCTTCTGTTTTCACTGATAATAGTAATTGTGTAATACCGTATACCGTGAAACCGTGATATTTTCTGAGATGGTTTTCATACCGTGAAAATCTCATACCGTTGCAACCCTAGTGTTTATTCTTGCATACTATTGTTTGTACAGATGAACATGGTACCTTCAGGTGTTTGGAAATTGCTCCCAATGTTGAACCAAACTTGTGGAGGTCCACATTTTTTTTTTTTAGGTCTTGGCTGATTTTCCCATGATGTCATGCAAAGAGGCATTGAGTTTGAAAATAGGCTTTAAAATACATCCACATGTACACCTCCAATCAGAAGCTATATATATATATATATATATATATATATATATATATATATATATATATATATATATATATATATATATATATATATATCCTGTGTGGTGTTAATGCAATCTGAATTGTTCGTTTTATAATAACAACAACTGGCCAATATAGAAATTGCTGTTCAGTGATAAACTCGTGTGTCCATGTTGCGCATGCGTGAAATGTACCGGAGCATGCAGAGCGTGCAGATGTGTGACTCCGCCCACCGTCTACATCATGCTGGAGCACAGATTCCTTAAATACCGAAGAGCTCATTTTCCTCAACTAAAGCAAACGCTCGCGCACTTTTGATACTCTTAGACCAACTTATTAACACCATGCGTTGCAAAATGAGTTACTGCCTGCCATATTCACCCGGATCCTCTCCAAATTATTCTGGGAGATTAATGTCATACAGAACACGATGCAGGTAAATGTTATGTTTTAATAATGATGATAATTAAAGGTGATGCGTCTCTCTACAACTGTAAGAACATAACTGAGAGAAATGTGTTTTGGTGTGAGATTCTACTATAACTATAGGCTGTTATATTAGATAATGCATGTTTGTCTGAATTGTGGACTGGTGTTGGAAGCATGCCGCATGTCACGTACCACCCGTCTTAACCGTAACAACTATGAGTATGAACAGCGTGAATATAAAAACTCTGCACCTCAATATACAAGTGTAAAAGCTCTATAATGAAATATTCACGCCTACTTTTGTCATAATACTTTTGTGTGAATGCTTTGCGCGCACAAAAGTATGAAATGCGCTCTGTAAGTAAAGTTTATCATGTATTATTTATTAATTATTAGGCCTATTAATAAAGTAAAGCCTGAAGTGTTTTAAATGTCTGTTGTAAATATAAGGGTTCGTACCATCACGACGCGTTGTTGCCTTCATAAACAACAAGACGCGAAACTGAACAAACCGTGTGAACAGCCCCTAACAACATGAAGATAAGAAATAACTTGAGAGCAAACGTTTTTGTTATTCACTTTTGGCTAGCTATTAGAGCATCATCCTTGCATGCATTTGTACAGTACCGTTATCAAAGTTAAAGGTAAACACTTCACTGGATCAAGTTTAATGCCTTTTTAAATAATTTAGCTTGATGTTCCTCATCTTCTACAGCCTGTTTTCATAATCAAAGTGTGGTAGTCTGAGAAAAATCTTTGAAAAATATATTAGGGAACAAGTGAACATTTAACATGAGTAATACAATCGAAGTGATAAAATGTAATATATAATACATTGGCAATATTAAATTAGTTAATTTAAAATCTTTCAAGGTGTATTGAAATCGTCGAATGATGTCTGTCACTAATATTTGTTTGAGTGACTGAAATCACATTTGTGTGCCACACAACACACTAACTCTTCATTTATTTGTGTGCACATTTAAATATTGCATATTGGGTAATTGCTCAATGTTGACATGCTGGTTTGAATGTATGTGCATGACTGATGAGTATCTTTAATTGTTGCACTGTACCAAACACACGTACGATTTTATAGGATACGTGATGATAAGCACAAGAAGGAAATGTCATCAAAATGTGTTTTAAATTACTGCTGAGGGAAAGTTGGCAGTTCGTTGGAAGTGTGATTAATCTGATATGATGTAACATGCATGGCAGGACTTGAATATTCCTTAGAATAACTTTTTTTATAGGCTAACAATGTCTTTGTTTTCTTTCTGCAGTGCCACTGGAGTCAGCGTTGTTGCCATTGATAACAAAATAGAGCAAGCTATGGTGAGTATTTGAATTTTCTCATAAGGGTCAATGGTTTTTTTGTCCAGCTCTATAAAATTATTCAAAAGCACAAAAGCAAATCACACAAAACAATTATTTGAATACACCTCTTCTACGATGAACATGTTTTCATTTCCTGAGTTCAAAGTCTTTTAGATTTTTTTTTTCTAGGGATTAAAGTAAAAAATGTGGTGTACGTCCAGAAACAATAAAGAATAAGTATAGTCAGTCACATTAAAAGCTGAAATTCTTGAAAAAATAAATGTTAGCATGAGCAGTGCAAAATAATATTTTATTAGTATTTCTTTAAAAACAAATAAGTAAGCATTTTGAAAATAAATTTGGAATTTTATCGAATTCAGTGAATATTTTAAAGATTTATGCATTTGAATCTCATTGGTAAATTCCATTAAATGTCATTATCTTTAACAAATAAAATAAAAAACTTAATATTTAAGTTTTATTAATTCAATCTTGTTGAAAATTACACAATTATTTTGATAGAAATTCAAACGTGTAAATGTTAGAAATAGGCAAAAATATTTTTTTTGTGTATTTTAAAAACTTTTGTCCACCAAATCAAAGTCATGTGACGTAATCAACATCCAGGTTGCTATTTTGTTTTTTGCCACAAAAAAATCAGGGAGTACCTTCAAGACCATTTGTGGGGATTAAAATGAAAAAATAATCATATATATATATATATATATATATATATATATATATATATATATATATATATATATATATATGCACACACCGATCAGCCACAACATTAAAACCACCTGCCTAATATTGTGTAGATCCCCCTTGTGCCACCAAAACACCGCCAACCCGCATCTCAGTATAGCATTCAGAGATTCTATTCTTCTCATCACAATTGTACAGAGCGGTTATCTGAGTTACTGTAGACTTTGTCAGTTCAAACCAGTCTGGCCATTCTCTGTTGACGTTTCCATCCACACAACTGACACTCACTGGATGTTTTTTGTTTTTGGCACCATTCAGAGTAAATTCTAGAGACTGTTGTGTGTGAAAATCCCAGAAATACTCAAACCAGCCCATCTGGCACCAACAATCCTGCCATGTTGCAAGTCACTAAGATCACATTTTTCCCCATTCTGATGGTTGATGTGAACATTAACTGAAGCTCTTGACCCAAATCTGCATGATTTTATGCTCTGCGCTGCGCTCATACGTGTTTTAAAAACGTTATCAACTCGGACAACCTTATTTATCAATGACCCATAAATCTAAAAGTACTTTCTCTAAACTATTCCTCATAATAAAGCTCCAAATTGCTGTTAGTGTGTAATTCTTATTTTTTTTTGTCTTCTCTTCAGGATCTTGTCAAAAGCCATCTAATGTTCGCTGTGCGTGAAGAAGTGGAGGTCTTGAAAGAGCAGATTAAGGAACTCTATGAGAGGAACTCTGCTCTGGAGAGAGAAAACGCAGTATTAAAATCTCTGGCCAACACTGATCAGTTAAACCAGCTCACCCCTCAAATCAACAACCCTGGAAGCACTTCTCCCCAACAGACAGCAGTGAACGCAATCCTCCAGGAAGGAAGCAAACTAGTGGCCTTGCCCCCACAACCCAACGTGTCCACGGCGTGAAGAACATTTTATCGTGGGATACCAGATACAAAAGCAAAAATGTAAAAATCTGCAAAGGATTTTTTGTTTCCAGTCTTGTTTGCCAACAATGTGTGGAGAGCCATGCTTCATTTGTATGTGCTGCTTGGCTTTCCCAGTATTAGACAATCATTTTGGGAGAGCTTTTGTTTGGCTGACGGGATGATTGTTGCAGCAGGTCGCCCTCCGTATGGGCTACTTGCGGGTGTAGGAGAATGCAAAAGGGTTCGGAAGGAACGGGTGGAGATGGCAGTTTAACAGGAAGCCATTGGTGTATGTCCAGGTTTAATACAAGTCAAGCTCATTTGACTCAACAGCATTTGAGGTGTAATATGGTTTTCAGCAAAAGAACATTTTGACTCGTCTCTCCTTTATTTAAGAAAAAGCAAAAATTGCAATTACAACGAGATATTAACAATGAAAGTGAATGGGGCCAGTCCATAAACGCTAAAATACACACCATTTCAAAAGTGTAGCCACAAGATGGAAACATTTATCATTAAAATCATGTTAACACATATAATGTTTCCATCTTGTGGCTATACTTTAGCGTTTATGGACTGGCCCCATTCACTTCCATTGTAAGTGCCTCACTGGAAACGCTTTGTTGTTGTAATAAACTGGAGTAAATCAATACTTGTGGTTATCAACATTATGCCACAAATGCTGCTGATTGAGTTCAACTTGTATCAAACCCGGAACGTTCCTATTAGTATACCATGGAAAGGCTTGGGGATTTGTGTTTTTCCAGAGCCGATGTTCTACAGCATGATTTAGATCCTTTTTTCTGTTTAGTTTGACTGTTTGCATATAAATATTTATTAGAGGGCTGCTATTTTCTTAATGTAAATGAACAATGTAACAGAGGTCTATTATATAAAGAAACTTTCTTTTTTGGTTTCTAAAGTGTAAAAGTAAATGTCAATGCAAGTTTTAGGCAATAATGTCCCCATGGCACAGTTCCAACACTAAAAGTGATTCGTCTTTAGCATTGCTACTATACAGGCCTGTATTGTTGGATTGGTGGGGGTTGAATGTACATGTATATACAGTAGATTTGAAAGCATTAGAAGCATAGCTGGTTGTACAGTTGAGAACCAGTGTTCAAGTATTTCTCTTTTTTGGATTTTTATTAAGTATAATTGCCATACTTCCCCAACATACTTCCGCATTTTGTTTTAAATCTGGGATGGGGAAAAAGCTGTGAATTTGTTCATACAAACGTATTTTTAACCAAAGATGAAAAGCTGTGTTGATTTGTTTTGTAACGCACATTTTCTTGAGCGCTTTTTTTTTCTCTTCTTTGTCACATCAAACAATCTTTTGTTTCTGGTTATGTTCTGCATGATCTATCAGGCCATTTTTACATATTTTTTTAATTATGTATAATAATAATTTAAAGCAGTCTAGGAATGACGTTGTCTGACTATTTGGACGGTGAAGGGTAATTTCTAGTTTATTGGAGGAAAAGCCCCATAATAAACAAAGCTGTTGGAGGGGAAAAATGAGCCATCTATTTTCAGTTGCACGGTGTTATAAAAACTAATATCCAAATGAATGTTTATTACATTACATAAAATGTATGTAATGAATTACAAGTTATATTTCAAGGCATAGTTTACACTGATCACTAAACCTACAATACAATAATAATCACAGAGAATAAACACAAGTAAAATGAATCCAAATCAAGGGTTTGGGATGTGATTTTGAATTCAATTGAAGTAATGGGCATGTTAAAGTCTTTTGTGCCTCTTGTACCATGGATTTTTACAGCAATCTGTTTTAGGTTTGGAGCAAACCGAAATCATGTACAATCACTGTACATCATTATATATCACCTGATGGATGCTTTTTATTATTTTGCTTGGTTTTTCTTTTTTGTTGAAGGAAATGTAGTCTGCAAGCGAAATGTATTGAACTTGATCACTGAGCCTTTGAAAATCTCTTAAAAATACCCTTTAATGTGCTGTTTTGAAAAGTTTAGTTTTCTGTCAAAAATAAATCACTGTTCTATTGAGAACTGAACATTTTAAATGTTTTCAAACGTTCTTGTGGCTTGCAGATAATACACATAAGAAACAACTAGCAGTGAACCTCTCACAGAGGGATCCGTTTTCTAAAATGCTTGTCTTGCATGTTAGCAATTTGGTTAAACGATGAGCATACAAACTGACATTGATAACATATTGATAACCCTTCATGACTTTTCACACATAATGTATACATGTTCACTTACCTAAACTGAGGCCATGTCCACACAACCTCTGTTTTCAGTTTCCTATGTTTTACTAAAGTATGTATTAATGCAGAGAGTTTTCAAAGCCCTCCGTTTTTGGTGGAGAAAAAAAGTTAGTTCTAGTGTTGATGAGAGACATATACATAGCAAAATTAATGCATTTTTAAATGAAAATGTATTAGTAATCCATATTAAACCTCGCTTTTCATTTTCCCAATGTTATATTTTTCCAAAGTATGCTGTAATGGAGAGTTTACAAAGCGCTCTGTTTTTAATGGAGGAAACAGCTGTTCTAGTGTGGGTTAGAGGTGTAAACATAGCAAAATGTGTTTTTTTAAAAGAAAATGTGGTCCAACTTTATATTAGGTGTCTTTAACTATGTACTAACATTAAAATACATACAATGCATTTACTGTGTAACTACATGATATTCTGCTAATTCTCACAAGATTGACATTTGCTGGTAATAAGGTTGATGTATATGTAGGTTTAAAGTATTAGTAGGGGTAGGGGTTTGAGTTGGATTAGGGTTAGGTTTAGGGGTAAGGTTAACAGTTTAACAAGGTTAGAGTTATAGCAAAAGTAATTCAATTCAGGTACGTTAAATGGAAGTACAATGCTACAACATGTATGTACATAGTATCAAATGCTTAAGTACATAGTTGTTAAAGACACCTAATATAAAGTGGGACTATTAGAAAACCAATTTCGTTTAAAAACTCTGTTTCCTAATGTCATCGTTATCCACAAGTTGTTTGGGAGGGTTTCAAGAAAAAAAAACCTCTGCTCTCATCCAACACTAATTCAAGTGTCTTCAGTTTGCCAGACACTACTGGAACCCCAAATGCGACCGGGTTCTGTGGTCAGATGAAACAACAAAAGAGCTTCTTGGCAGCAGAGATGGGTTTGGCACACACAGAGATGAAGAAGTACCCAATGCCCACGGTTAAATGTGTTGCTGCATCTTCAATATTGTGGGGCTGCTTTTCGGCCAGAAGTCCTGGACATCTTGATCGGATCTATGGCATCATGGACTCTATCAAATACCAACAGATAAAAAAATCAAAACCTGGCGTCCTCTGCCAGAAAGCTTACATTGGGCCCTGGTTGGATCTTCCAGCTGGACAATGATCCAAACAAACATCAAAATCAACACAAAAATGGTTCACTGACCACAAAATCAAGGTTCTGCCATGACCATCCCAGTCCCTTGATCTGAACCCCATAGACAATATTTGGGTTGAACTGAAGAGGAGAGTCCACCAACATGGACCTGGAGAGATTCTGTATGGAGGAATGATCTTGGATCCCTTGCCAGATGTTCTCCAACCTCATTAGGCATTAAAAGAGAAGACTCCGAGCTGTTATCTTGGCAAAGGGAGGCTGCAAATATTATTGAATAAAAGGGTGCCAATAATTATTGCCAGTGCATTTAATGTCTTCAATTAAAGGTTAGATTTTCAGAAAAAAGGATAAACAATGCTAATTCGTTTTAACAGCCTTCTTTGATCATATTTACCAAGGGTGCCAATATTTATGAGCACCAATGTATAATTACCATAGACTGAGCAAAACCCTAAACCTTCCCCTTTTGGCATTTTTAGAAAATGTTTGTATGCACTTTTGTACAAGTAAATTTGATCACATTTACAACTTCTGGAGAACAACAAAATGAACAATATTCATTGCTAGCAGTGTTGACACAGAACGTGCTTTTGTCTTGAAGATTAGCAGCAACTAAAGTGAACATTACTTCAAATCAAGAATGCCATACCCAAGTTCATGTGTAAGAAAAATGAATATGCCTAAATAACAGAATGATGACAGAATTGTTGTAGTATGTAAAGTTAAATTTGACATTTTTGGATACAATCACTAAAGTACTTCAGGAAGGGAAAACATCTTTGCAGTAGCATGCCATAAATAACTTCAATAAAGAAATCAAAACATCCCTTTGGCTCTAACTGCCAAATGCAAAGAACCTTAAAATAACCCAGTTTCCAGGTGACTAATTGCATGGTATGCCTGCTGTGTGACTCATTGAATATGTTAAGCAGTTGAGGGAGAGTCGCACTACTGTTTCTTTAATGACAAATAAACAGCGCCACCTTGTGGTCAAATTAAAGGACACCCCAAGCACAACCACTGACATGGCTTTTCTCATTTTCTAAATGACAGTATCTGTGGTGTGCAGTGAGAAAAAGAATAATAAAAAAACAATTAACAATAGGGTAAAAAGTTGAAAAAATAATGAATTGGCTATGAAACGGGGATATGAAGCCCTACTTGATTCAACTGGATTTAAATGTCTATACTCAACTTAAAGTTTTGGACAATTTTTTTGAATCAATGTTTATTTGTTCACTACATGAACATTTACAGTTAAACAAATGAAATTCAACCTAAATGACTATAAAATATGTGAGTTCATTAAAGTCATTTCACCGTTGACAACTATTGTAGATTAATAGTTATGATCTTCATTGCAGAATTTTTTTTTCACCTTTTTGTATATAACTCTGGACAGAATTTGCACAATTTCTTTTGGTTGGAAAGAGATACAGCAAGAGATAGTCAAAAGTTAGACACACCTATTCATTCTTTTTTATGATTATTTTCCACATTTACAAATAACGGTAAAGCCATCAAAATTGAAATAACACAAACTGAAGAATGTGAATTAAGCAGTGTCCAAAAATGGTGCACAAATCAAACTTCTTACATATTAAAATATTCTTACTGGCAAAACTGCTAAAAAAAATATGATGAGTCAAAATGACATAGAAAATGTGTACGGGTCATTTTGACCCCCTTTATGAAGACTTGGGTTAGTAATACAAAAGCAGTCATTTTTCGGAACCTATGACCAATCAATTTGGAAATGACACTGGTTAGGGTCACAAACAATATTTTTAAAAACTACTTGGAAATTCAAGTGTACAAATGGTATTTTTCATAAAATATTGTATTGGATCAGTTTGACCCTCTTTCTGGGTTAAAAAGAAAAGAAGACAATCTGTTTGCTCCGAGAAGAATGTATCATTTAACTTTTCTGTTACTTAAAATATTACATTACTTGACAACATTAAAAGAAACAGTAATGGCCCATTTAAGGAGCCATTCACACTGAATGTGTTCTTGCGTTAAAAAAGCTAGATGCAGAATAATGAAAGGAACACAATGCAGGTGTCTAGAGGTGCACTTATAAAAGTTAAAGTTCTTTTAACTTGACATGGTATAAAAAAAAAAAAAAAACACTTGGCACTCCTTCGTGAGGAAAAACCCCCAACGTCCATCTACAGAAAAACAATTGACAAACAGCGCAGATGGATCCCAATACGCTTTTGTGCATGAATGCACACTTAGGCCACATCCTCACTGATACTGATCAAAATATGAATTTGAAAACGCATTGATTTCACAACATTTACATCTCATCCACACTAGAAAGGTGTTTTCTTCCACCGAGAACAGAGCGTTACGAAAATGCTCCATTACACCATTTTTGTAAAACAATGGCATAAGGAAACTGAATATGAGTTTTCAAATGAAAACGGATTACAGTGGACCCAAGGCTACTGGAAAAGCTTGTGTCTGAGAAATTAGAAAAAGGTGCAATTGCCACAATTATGTACAAAAAAAACAGAAACTTTTAAACATGGGCTCCTGAATCACTTGTAATTTACTGCATGTCCATATTGTTTGTTTAAACGTAAGAAAAGAATGTTTTCCAAGACCTGTGTGTTCATTGACAATGCCGGTTCGGAAAGGATAAACTCGAGGCATGAATTTGCGCGTTTTAAGCTTACTTGCGTTACAGGGAGTGCAATGACATTCATAGCAAGTTTATGTAAGTCTGGGTTAGTGGGGGCGATGCTTGCCCAGTACTTGAAAAGACACTCGCTACGTTTAAGACGTGCTCCTCTTGAGTAGACGTCCAAAAGAGACGATATGGATACGTGAGAACTCTGCACTGTTGTGGCCTGCAGTTCTTTTGCCATCAACAGCTGTTCAATCTCGTCATCTTCCTCGGATGACTGGGATGGTGTGCACTGTGTACTAGACGCGTTGAAGGTGGATACATTTTTAATGGCTTCCCAGGCACGAGTTAAGTGAATTTTAGCCCTTTCGGTTTGATGATCCGTAAGAAAAAGTCGGTATCTAGGATCGAGAAATAAAGCAGCCACAAAGGCATCACTGTCAAAAAGTCTAGTTTGTCGTACCGTGAGACACTGGACTAGTCGTTTCGCGAAGAGGTTGTCGATTTTGTCTGTGCAAAGTACACACTGGAGCCAAACGCCGTAGAAGTCACCTGCCGTCAGCTGGTCAGACTGGAGGCTTTTCGCCGCGATTTTCGCAGGTTTCAACGCGCACACCAAGTTGGCTATGTCCTGCCATTCGTTCTCAATTAAATGCAGTGCTTTTATGGCTGAAGACATATCTTCACAGAAGCTCCTGAGCTCCAAAAGCCACTCAAGCATATCGTGTGTCGACTGCCAGCATGTCGCACAGTCGACAATGGCCCTCTCGTGCCCCATTTTTTTCCGAGGAATGACAACATTATGTGTGTGCAACTCTTTCGCAACGCGCCTTGCTTTACAAATCAAGCTGGATGACCATTTCTCTTTTAATGCATCATCAATTGCTAATTGAAAGGAATGAGCAGGACACCTAACACTGCGCAACACATGTCCTTGCATCACAGTATCAAGTTCAATGTCTAATTCCTGACTTCCGACTTCAGCCTCGGTTAGCTCCTCTTTCACCAGTGTGATTGCAGCATCAGTATAATTCTCGTTGTTAGACAGGTCATCTTCTTGCATATCGGACAGTAAATAAACTTCTTTCGCCATGTTAACGCCATTATCTGACGTTACGGAGTACACTTGGCGCAATTCGACATTATATTCATGCAAGACATCCTTTGCAACTGATGAGATGTATTCGGTCGTGTGCCTTTCCGTTAGCTCCTTAATGGCCAATGTGTGCGTCACAATTTTGTCTCCATCAGCATATTGTACATTTATACAAAGAACAGTTCGGTCTCTGCATGTAGCTGAATCAATTTTAAGCATCAGAAGTCTTCCATTTAACTCATTCTTGAGCTGTTCCCTTTCCCCCTGAGCAACATCTGACACCATTTCACAGATGTTTGTTGAATTGACGGTGAAGTCATTTCCAATAGCCTCTTGTATTGGGTCTATAATTTTCCTGAAGCCCGAGTCCTCCATTAACGACAAAGGTCTCCCGTTAATGGTTACTAGCTCTATGCATGCATCTTTTATGATATCGGGACTTAATTGGACATGTAGGCCTGTGATCTTTGGCCTTTTCACAACAGCCACATCCAGAGTTGTTAGTCCATCTACAGATGCTGGTCTCTTTTGGGCAGTTGTCTCAGCATGCTCTGCTGGATGTCTACGTTGGAGATGTCTCTGCAGGTTGCCTCCGTGGTGCCCAGATATTTCTGCCCCGCATCCTTCAATTTTGCAGAAAGACTTATTAGAGACCTTGTCATAAAAGAAATACCGATGCGCTGGATTCTCTTGGTGGCGACCCATCTGAAAAAAGTCCATATATTGTCAATGGTTTAGTCATAGTTTTTGTCTTTACATTTAGGCTATTGTCGTTTTAAAGAAACAACTGAAGAGAGGTCATTTGATGGGTTTATCCATGTGGCACAGAATTTGTGGGTAGGCTAAGACTTATTTTAGTCTTCCATTGTTAAACTGACAAAGGTCTTCACCTCATTGGTTATTTGGGCATGAGAACGATCCATTAGAAATGTGTTTGTTATGAAATATAAGAAAATATACAGTTAAATATTGCTAAATATGGACATCTGTCAGATGAGCCTGTTTTTTTCAGCCAGTTTAGACTCATTAAAAAACATGTTGAGCCTTCGCCATGCCAGTTTTGACACTTTAATTTATTGCTTGTTGTAAAACCATGATAAATTTTGTGGTTATGGTTTTACAACAAATACCACAGTTCAACTATAATTACTGTAGTAAAACCATGGTAAATGTTGGTATTGTTTTACAACAAATACCATAGTTCAAATATATTATAATTATTGTAGTAAAACCATGGTAAATGGTGTGGTTATGGTTTTACAACAAATAGCAATTGTAAATTGTATATTTTTTGTATGATCCCAAAAGGTCTGTAACATATTGCAATAAAAACACTTTCTACGTCAGTTTTGCACATTTGGCACATGTTTTTACTTAACATTAAATCTTACTCTCATAAATGTGTTATACTAGCTGGACATTTTCATTTCATTTCAAAATCGTACATTTTAGGTGCACCTCTTTGCATTAAGGGGAACAGGAAATGAAAGATGTTTACTTCGTTGTGTTAAATACCTCTGTCCAGTGGTTAGATGTCACTCTGTGATCGTCTCACTCTCTGTCACACGGCATGTTCATAGTTAATAGACTGCTAAATTAAAACGATTCGACGGAACGACGAAATTACGTTATTTACCGCTTAAACGTTTAGAAGACGCGTTTTAGTTCAAAGAAGGATTAAGAGATGGTTAAAAGATTGTTACGTTTTCGTTTTTGTTCCTGTAACAATTTCGTTCGTTTCCGGTTTCGATCCTCCTTCTTTCTTTGAACGGCGGATCGCAAAGTAAAATAGCGCATTACCGCCACCTGCTGCTTCCTCTCGTGACCGCCCGTCCAGCATCCACATGAGTCCCTCACAGTCCAGACAAACAAACGTCACTTTGTCCTTCCACTAAGTACTTTTTGCAATTAATTGTGGCATTTCCACTGACTCTCTGACTCCACACCATACACAAAGACCCGTTGAATATAATGGGTGTCCCAATCAAAGTCTCGATATTATATTTTATTTTGTCTTTCTCAATATTCTCTATTGAAGTAATGTTGTTTTTGTTTCTTAGACAGGATAAATGAGATGATATTTACTTCCTGTAAGAATGATGATTAATGAGTATGAAAGAAGCACTGCTACATTACTAAAGAGAGTTATGATGAATGCTGCATAACTTGCAGACAACTTCAAGTATTTTTTTTAATAAAACGTTGTCTCACAGAAAATATAGAAAAACATTGGCCTATAGAGAGAATCAATGAATGTTTTCAATTAAATTAAAGTAAGTAGAAGTTGGTAAGACTGGGGTTGGAACAGGGCAAACAGGCATTCTCGAGAAGAAGAAGAAGAAGAAGAAGAAGAAGAAGAGGAAGAAGAAGAAAACAAAACAATTAAAATGAAATAAGGCTACTGGATTTATGTTGATATATTTAGGAAATGCTGCCAAATGTTTGTTTTCAAGCTGGGTCAGCTACTCATTGTTAAAGTCATTGTTTAAAGATGGGTTAATATGGGACTCAAATGTTGATACAATAAACGGCTGTTTCATGAGAGGTTTTTGATTTCCAGTTTAATGCTAGCAATTTAAATCCTCCCCCCTTCTTTTTATGAAAGAAGAGGTTTCTATTGACCTGCATATTTACATGCACAAAGGTTATGTCCATTAACATCTATTTGTCAGATATTTAGATAAAACTATTGTAAGTATATAAATGAGGAACACAATTAGCATGTCTTTTGCTGAGAAAGAAAAAGAGATATTTGTGTTATTTTAATTTATTCTTTAGAATAATTGTACTTTGTTTTAAATAAATACATATATATATATTTTAATTATTATTTACATGATGTTTTATATATATAGTATAACGCAAATATATAGAGACTTTTTTGACACACACACACACACACACACACACACACACACACACACACACACACACACACACACACACACACAAAAAAACTGCTTCCGCTATTGTTGGAAAGCACCTCCGGTTTTGGCGCTTTGTCGCTGACTTCATTAGTCTTGTTATGGTGCGGGGTGCACAGTTGAAACACCTTCTCCTGCCTAACTGGAGACTTTCTCCGTTCAAATCTGAACTAAACTGTAAATCACGAGTAACTGATCACAGTTAACTGGGGCGGAGATGGAAATATCGATGGAGGCAGAGGATGGAGAGCGAAGGTAAATAAATAAGACGACTATCTACTGCAGGGCTGTGTTTGACAGCTAGATACAGTACATAGCTTTAACTCTGGGGCTTGTGTTTAAGATAACTGCTTAATTTAAGTGGGTTTAGCACCTGATACACTTGTAAATATAGATATTTGATTACATGTAAATAATATTTATAATAATAAACTTGTTTGCTGAGACAATAATCGATTACAGGTTTCTAATCGAGCTATCTGGCTGGCGAATTTATGAACCCCACTATGGGGAAGGGTTTGGTTCATGGGTATTAATAAGGTTTCATTAGATTCGCAATCTGATTGGCTAAATTAGTAAACGGGCGGCAGAGATTGGAAAAATCAACCAATAGGTGGCCGGGTTCTCTCAGAAGGCGTCCAATGAAGGTCAGCGTGACCTAGTTAATATTAATGATGTACGGAGTCGTTATTTTGCAGCATCGCATGTTCTAGCAGGTTTCTCTCAGCAGAGCAGTTGACGTAAACACAGCAAATAACTTGTGCAGTCTTGTCATACGCTCACATTTAGCTGTTAAATACCAAACATAATCGCTAAATCTCAGTTTAAGTCGTTGTTTTCAAAGCGGTTCTCATTTTCTACGTTTGAGAAACATCTTATTGTCAAGAATATTGTTGCGTAAAAAACACTATATATTATAAATATGAAGTCTAATATAATAACAAAAATACCACGGTGGTACTATGTTGTTAAGATTTAAAATATTTACCATGGTAGTGCTATGGTATTCTTTGAAGTACCTCACAGAGACATTTAAATATGTTATATGAATATGGTATTATTTTTTGGGTTGCACTTTATTTTACAATATCTGTACTTTCAGTTTACTTTCATTGTACTTACCAAAGAAAGTACTGAGTAATATTATGTAAATACATGTACTTAATATATGTTAAGGGTAGGGTTGAGGTTAGGTTTAGGGTTAGTGCCTAGTAATTTCTGTAGATGTTATAATTATATGGTACGTGAATGTAGAACAGTACTTTAAAATAAAGTGCTGCCAATGTGTTACCACAGCACAGTTGAAGTCAGAAGTTTACATACACCTTAGCCAAATACATTTAAACGTTTTTCATAATTCCTGACATTTAATCATAGAAAACATTCCCTGTTTTAGGTCAGTTAGGATTACTACTTTATTTTAAGAATGTCAAATTTCAGAATGATAGTAGAGCGAATTATTTATTTCAGCTTTTATTTCTTTCATCACATTCCCAGTGGGTCAGAAGTTTACATATTATTTGGTAGCATTACCTTTAAAATGTTTAACATCTTGGGTCAGGCTTTGGGTAGCCTTCCACAAACTTCTCACTGTAAGTTGCTGGAATTTTGGCCCATTCCTTCAGACAGAACTGGTGTAGGTTTTTAGGCCTCCTTGCTCGCACACACTTTTTCAGTTCTGCCCACACCTTTTCTATCAGATTGAGGTCAGGGCTTTGTGATGGCCACTCCAGTACCTTGACTTTGTTGTCCTCAATCCATTTTACCACAACTTTGGATGTATGCTTGGGGTCATTGTCCATTTGGAAGACCCATTTGTCTTGAGATGCTTCAAAATATCAACAAAATTTTCCTTCCTCATGATGCCATCTATTTTGTGAAGTGCACCAGTCCCTCCTGCAGCAAAGCACCACCACAAAATGATGCTGCCACCCCCATGCTTCACGGTTGGGATGGTGTTCTTCGGCTTGCAAGACTCACCCTTTTTCCTCCAAACATAAAGAAGGTCATTATGGACAAACATTTGTTTCATTAGACCAGAGATAATTTCCCCAATAAGTAAGGTCTTTGTCCGCATGTGCACTTGCAAACTGTAGTGTGGCAGTTTTGAAGCAGTGGCTTCTTCATTGCCGAGCAGCCTTTCAGGTTATGTTGATATAGGACTCGTTTTACTGTGGATATAGATACTTGTCTACCCGTTTCCTCCAGCATCTTCACAATATCCTTCGCTGTTGTTCTGGGATTGATTTGCACTTTTCGGACCAAATTACGTTCATCTCTAGGAGACAGAATGCATCTCCTTCCTGAGCAGTATGATGGCTGCGTGGTCACATGGTGTTTGTACTTGCTTACTATTGTTTGTGCAGATTAACGTGGTACCTTCAGGCATTTGGAAATTGCTATCAAGAATGAACCAGATTTCTGGAAGCCCACAGTTGTTTTCTGAGGTCTTGGCTGATTTCTTTTGAGTTTCCCATGATGTCAATCAAAGAGGCATTGAGTTTGAAGGTAGGCCTTAAAATACATCCACAGGTACACCTCCAATTCAGTACACCACCTATCAGAAGCTAATTGTCTAAAGGCTTGACATCATTTTCTGGAATTTTCCAAGCTGCTTAAAGGCACAGTTAACTTAATGTATGTAATCTTCTGACCCACTGGAATTGTGATATAGTCAAATAAAAGTGAAACAATACGTCTGTAAACAGTTTTTGGAAAAATTAGTAGATGTCCTAAACAACTTGCCAAAACTAAAGTTTGCTAATATTAAATCTGTAGAGTGGTAAAAAAATTTTAGTTTTAATGACTGCAACCTAAGTGTATGTAAACGTCTGACTTCAACTGTATATACTCTATAAAAGTGCCTTGGTATTACCAACTGCTACCATTACTGTACTATGGAAATAATGTTAGTTTTTAATCAGATCTGTTATTTTTTCCTATCCATCCCAT
The DNA here is from genome assembly GCA_032164185.1 of Moxostoma hubbsi. Classification (NCBI taxonomy): domain Eukaryota; kingdom Metazoa; phylum Chordata; class Actinopteri; order Cypriniformes; family Catostomidae; genus Moxostoma; species Moxostoma hubbsi. Next base: position 5,650,710 of record JAVLUX010000048.1, read on the forward strand.
GTCATCATTTTATGACCATCAGATGGGAACACTGGAAGCTCCTGTATAATCTAAAGACGACGGTTGAAGGGCTGCTGTCGACCAACAATCCTAACGTATGGTCTCGCTATGGGGGTCTTCAGCGCCTGCACAAGGACATGAATAATATCTTGGGCCATGGCTTAAAACATGAACAGGTACTGTGTGTTTGGAAGAGTAAACAAGAGGTGATTGTTAATGTTTTAACTTAATTTAATTAATGTAGTAACTCCAATATTCTGTCCAGAAATGTTGCTTGAAAAACCATTTGATTTAGCAGGAGCTATTTAGACAGATAGACGAATACATAAACTGCCAGTAAGGCACATGAGATCAAAAATAGCCTGTGTGACTGATCAAACAAGGAAGAATGTGTTTATAAGTTTCAATTCTTCTTTGTTAAATTTGGACTATAATAGAAATTGCATGTGTGACCGATTGAACAAGGAAGAATATTTTTCTTAGATTATACATTAACACAATCAGACAGTTTGTTATAGTTCTGAAAATTTCATTAGGGTGTATTTTTATTTAAAGGTTTAGTTCACCCAAAAATGAAAATTCTCTCATCATTTACTCACCCTCGTGATATCCCAGGTGTGTGACTTTCTTTCTTCACCAGAACACGTTTGAAGAAATATAGAACAATATCTCAGTTTAGTTAGACCTTAAAGGAATTCCGGGTTCAATACAAGTTGATCTCAATCGACAGCATTTGTGCCATAATATTGATTACCACAGAAATTAATTTTGACTTGTTCCTCCTTTTCTAAAAAAAAAAAAAAAAAAAAGCAAAATTCTGGGTTCCAGTGAGGCACTTACAATGGAAGTGAATGAGGGTTAATTTTTGAAGGTTAAAATATTCACTGTTTCAAAAGTGTAGCCACAAGACAACAATATGTGTGTTTACAAGAATTTAGTGTGATAAAATCACTTAAAAACCTTTTCTGTGTAAAGTTATAGCCAATTTTACATCTTTGTTACCATGACGATGTAATTTCAACAAACCCTAAAAAGACTGTAAAAATGATGATTTAAACAATTTTACATTTCAAATAATACATGAGTTTTAACAGAAGAATTAATGCAAGTGCTTTTATAAAATTAATACGCGAGTGCCGATTATCGCGCAGAATTACTAGAAAGGTTCTCTCGCTTTAAGATGTGAGCAATAACTTGCAACACAACACATTAACTTAAAATGTAATAGTATAAATATATTATACAGATTTAATAAATGATGCAAATCTTTTTTTTAGCATTATTTAATTTGACATTTTTTCCCATGAAATTGCCCTGTCACGCATACATGTTGTTGTTTTGTTAATTGCTCTGGGACGGTTGCACCACACTGAAAAGCATGAATTTGTGCATGTTGACGAGTTCCGAAGGCCGTACGTTAATAAAAGAAAGGTTCTACTATACAAAAGATAACATGCAGCACAACAAAATAGTTATTTTTTTTCCTTCTGTAACTAAAACATTTATGAACATATTATGCCGATATAACAAATGGACAAAAATATTTTTAACAGTTTAATTGTTTCTTTTTTTTTTTTTCTCAATTGATCCTGCTGTGTAACACTAGTTTTATTATCGTTCGTCATTCTGGGACAGTTGCACCACTCTCAGATCCAGCTTTAACTGAAAGCGTGTATTTACGCACATGCTCAAGTTCTGAATGTCTTGCGTAAATACAAAAAGGTTCTGTCGCTTTAAGATGTGAGCTATAACTTGCAATTTAACTAAAAATTTTATATTATGAATATATTATACCGATATAATACATGCAAATGTTTTTAGCTTAATTTAATAAACCAAAAATTCTCAATTTCTTTATTTTTTCTTCTGTTGCTAAAAATTGTATATTATGAATATGTTATGTTGATATAAACAACAATTTTTCCACAGAATTTTTTTTTTTCCTCAAATAATTCTCTGAGACATTAGTTTTAGTTTTGTTCGTTGCTCTTGGACAGCTGCGCCACCCACAGGTCAACTTCCAGCTGAAATGTAATTAGAAAAAAAGGTTCTGCCACTTTAAGATGTGAGCTATAACTTGCAACACAACAAATGAAAGAGTTTTAATTCATAAGAGTGAAATTTGTTTCTTTTGGGTTGTAGATAAATATAGAATATTATGAATATATTTTTCCAATAGTATAATTTGATATTACGTCTTTGACCCCCCCTGGTCTAAAGTCAGACTTAAATTTAAAATTAAATCAGATGATTCCACATTTATTGAAAGTATAAAAGCTGAAGTTCTTTTCTTTGTATTGTAGTGCACATCTATAGTTTCAATGTTTAATTCTATTGGAAATGTAATAACATTTATTTAGTTTTTTTATTTGAGTTAAAAACATATTTTTCACTGCTAGTTTTTGACTTGAATTGCATGCACAGTATTGGCAAAAGTAATGCACATGTCATGTATGAATCATTGCACTTTGTCCCAAAATCTAACTTTCTTTCCTGTTGACTTGCAGGTTTACTATAAACAAAAAGACTACTGGCAGTTTGTGTGGTGTGTGCGGTATCTTTGTCCTCATTTAGCCTGTAATGTTGAACAGGTAATTGCCCATCAAATTAATCTTTCCCACTTGTCAGAGGACTTATATTCATTAAGACCTCATTAATGAGCATTGACCACTTTTTGTCTCTCTCTCTCTCTCTCTCTCTGCAGTTCAGTCAGTTAGAGCCAGTGATGAGTAGTGGCATGCAGAGCTTTGGAGAGGGTTATAAAGCCGAACGCTGGCTTCTCCACAGCCTCCAAGCTCACATCTTATCTGCTCAGCTCAAGCCACTGCTGCAACACAAGGCGAACATACAGAAATATTACAACGGTACCTCAACCCCCTTCTTAATAATTCTGCATCTTCATACCATCACTGACACAATTAATAGGCAGCGAGGCAGCTCACAAGGATGATAGAGATGCATTTGTATTCTGTCCTTTTGGTGTCATCATTTATTATGTGTTTGGTCTGGTCCGGTCTCACGGTTTCTCTCATAACCCTCTGTAGATGGAGCCTTCCTGTTGAGTGAGCCGCATGTATCTGCTATGTTCCAGTGTCTTGAGGCGGTAGAGCAGAATAACCCTCGACTACTGGCACTCATCGACACCGTCAGGGTGAGGACCTTTACATCCTAGATACAACGTCAAATTGATTTGATCTCAACTCTCCACAATCTTGCATACTTTAAAGATACAATGATGATACTTTTTTAAAACTCTTTAAAATAACCTGTAATGAGAGCCTGGCCCAAATTCACAAAGACTTTTGTCTTACCTGTAGGAGTTCTCCAAAGATATTTAGCTTAAAACCTACACAAATCTAAATAGAAAATAGTAATATTAAAATACATGAACTCAATTGCGATTGAGGCAATACCTTTTTAAAATGTATTCAATCCAATGTCGTAATAATATTCTAACACGTTGACTCAGGGTGCTTTCACATTAGCACTTTTTGTGTGCACCCGGGTTCAAATGAGGTCAAAGTTTGGTTCGGTTGGCTCCCGATCGCAATTATTATGGTATAATGCATTTATCACCCCTGCTTGTCTACAAATAAATTGCTTCCAGAGATCAGCTCATATACTTCACATCCTTGCAGTGCATCCGTGGGCTCGCGGCAGACAAATTAGAACATTCTTCACATCTCTTGCATATTCAATTCATCTGTGGCAGACAAACTCAAGTGTCATTCTGCTTATGTAAATCTTGGTTGCTAAGCCAAAGAGATGAATATTTTACTAACACACTGATGCTGATGTCTTGTTGAGTTGTTACCTAGTTACAGTGGTAAACAGCTGTTGCTCGGACCGCAGTTAGGACTAAAATAAAATGACGTGAACAGAGACCAGCAAGAGCAGGGGGAGTGGGGAGGAATCAAACTGTGGTTTGGTCCAAGCAATCGAGCCAAGTGTAAAAGCACCCTCAATTGGGACAGCAGCCATGCTTTGGATTGTTATGATTCACTCTTAGTGAGTTAGAAGTCCTCAGGATGAGCTCTAAGTTGTCATGGGTTGAGGAGCTACCTTTAGTGTTAAGATGCTTTACTCTTGAAATGAATTACTCTTAGATGAGTCCGAAATATTGGAGTGACACTCCCCTAATTTTCTAAAGAGTTGCTTTCACTTTTGGCACTGTGGACTTATGGAAAGTAAAGTCTCGTTAAAACATTTTTCGCACTCGCTGTATGTACATGCATCACAGGAGATTTGTGTCATTTCTTTTGAAAGTCATTAATATTTCCACCACAGTGTCATTTCCAGCATTGTGTTGAATTTGATTCTGTGGGGGAAATGACGCTGATGGAAATTACAGTTCAAAATAAAGTGTCCGACTCCTTCATCTTGTTAAGGCTAATTTCATAGCCAACATTTCATGGATACTAAATACACATAATTAAATAGATGTTCACACTTTTTGCGTAATTTGCAAAATGACAGCTTGATTTGAAACGACACCCAATATTAGTATTCACATTTTCTTCATGCATATATACAATACTCATTTGTATTCCTATATACTCCTAAAACTCGTACCAGTCCACCACTAATAAAAGTTATTGATATTGTAGAGCTGTTGTGAATCGTTCCTTCAGTCATTTGCAGGAGTGGGCGTTCCCAAAAACGTATTGCCACTGCCAAAGCCATTTAAGGTCATTTAGCTGCACAATACACTTTCTGTAAACCTTCAGTCCACAAATGGCATTCTTGTAATTTAGTACAATGCTGGGACAATTGTTCCCTCTGTTGACAAACCGCAGTATTTCCACAATGCAATAATACAGCAGGGATAATATTATTTAAATGGAATGCACAAACCTGAATTGGGCAACAGTGACCCGCAATGAAAAATACACCTCGCTCTTTCTCTCTGAAACTATGCTTAGGAAAACTAACAATGGTGTTGAATTTGCTCTGCTCAATAGGAACTCATCTGTTTAGATTTATGGAGGCCAAAGTTCTATAGAAAGAAAGAAACGTGTATTTGTAAGATAATATTTGTTTTATAAGAAAAGGCCCACAATCTCAAACCTGATTGCTGTTTTGCTGATTTGAACGTCTGGCACAAATGCGTATCTCAACAAAGCATTTATTGATCTATCCCATAAGCATACCTATCCAACAGTGACAGTTGACGTAAAAAATCAGTGCTTATAACAAAAATATGAAAGGTCGTTTTGAGAACTAGAAAACCTTTGGTGTGATCGCACATGCTTTAGTTAACAAGCATAGCGCATGTTTCTGGCCTTATTATTTTACATACAGGCATGTCAATTACCTTCTTTCTCTTGTGTGTTTAAAGCTCTCACACCTGAAAGAGTCTCCTCCCATGAGTTTGCTAAAGAGCCAGAGTCTGGTTTTGCTCCCCGGGGCCGCAGGAAGTTGGAAGACTACAGAGAGCTCACATTCCCATAGATTCACCACCTCCCAGAGCTGCCTTACAGAGATTCCCAGCAGCCCACACTCCAGCAATAGCTCAGGTCAGCAGATTTCACAGCGAGGACAACAGGCTGCTCTGTGGCTCTCTATTACCGGCACTAAGTGCTTGCTTGTTTACATACAAAAAGTCCCCATATGAACAGAAAGCATTGTGGTGTCTAGTTAGAAAACTGGAAAAGAGCAGAATTTTCTCAGAATTACCATGAATTTGGTACAAAGTAGGGCCTGAAACTCTTAGAAATAAAAGGAGGTGCTAAACATTCAGATAATGTTGTTTGTCCACCTCTGGTCAAACTTTTATTTTTCAATTCAACCAGTTTTTTTTGCAATCCTGTTACCAAAATTAAACAAGTTACATTTATAAATAAAAAATAACAAAAAAGTAATAAATACAATTGACTAAATAATAATAAATTCAAATTAAATGTCATTTATAAAATAAATGTATACATTTTAAATAAATAAAATGTAAAAAATAAATAGAATGTAATAGATTTTTTTTTATAAATAAATAAATGCTTGCAGATTTAGCCAGATTAAACATCAGTTTATCCTGATTTAATAAAAATCACAATTCAGTAGAGAAAATTATAAATTATTTATAAAATAAATATATATTTTGAATAAATAAAAAATAAATACACGCCTGATTCAACATCAGTTTATGGCAATTTAATAAACATTTCAATTCAGTAGAGAAATGTATAAAATATTTGTGTCATTTATCAAATAAATTACTAAATTAACAATAATTAAAATGCAATTAAATAAAAAAAAAGAATGAATTACTACAAAAATATATAATATGAAATAATGTGTAATGTGGTTGCAGATTTAGCGCGATTAAACATCAGTATATCACGATTTAATAAACATTTAAATTCAATAGAGAAATGTATAAAGTTATAAAATTTATATAAATAATAGAATTTATAAAATAAATGTATAAATTCAAAATCAATTAAATGTAATAATTAAATACTTTATTGAATAAATACATTCATTAAATAATACAAAATATGACCGAATTTGTAACAGATTTAGCCTGATTTGATAAACATAAAAATTAAATAGAGAAAATGTATAAAATACAAATCTAATTTATTAAAATAAATAAATAAAATGTAATATAAAACTACTATGCCAGAATGGGTAACATATTTGCATATTCAGCCTGAATGAGCTGTTACTCTATCAAGTTTGGGGCCAAATATCGGTTTGATTATTGATGAATGTATATTTCTCATAAATGAAAGAGAGATTTGTGTAATATTTTTTTTTCTTTCAGAAATGGGTGAATGGCTTGATGAATGCAGTCAGCACTCTAATGTTTGTAAAGAATCAAGAAAATGAAATATATATTTTTAATAATTATGTTTTTTAAAACAGCAAATTGAGTATTAATTCAACAGATTGTCGAAATGTTTGTAATTGGTTATTGTATATACAGTATGTGTGGAAAGTGCCCACAATTGGCAGCTCTTTGTGTTTGCCTTTCAGATGTTACTCCGTCCAGCAGTGCTCAGGGTGCACCATGGGTGTGCAGTGGAAGAAATCAGAGCCCTCCAAACACCGGAATCCCACAGATCTCCTTCACAGAACCCGCCTCAGCCGCTTCGGCTGAGATCAGAGATTGTACGGATGGCGATCTCGATGATGGGCCGGAATATTTGGCTATCGGTAATCTGGGGAAGCACAAACGACGGGACTCGTCCGGCTCAAATCAGAGCAATGAACTCACAGGCACTCAGGGGGCCACCTACACGGCTTTGGCTCCAACCCCACCGCGCCGCTCCTCGTTCTCCGAAGCTCAGAAGAGTAAAGGGCAGAGCTCCAGGGGCCACATCCGCTCTCTATCCGACACGGGCATCTCTCAGAAACAGAAGAATGGTGCGTACAAACAGTTGAACAGATTGCTGGAGAAAAAAGGCCTCGTCCAATCAGTGTTCGGGAGTAATTAACGGCAGCAAAACTAAAAGTAACGATGTAACAAACGTAAAAATTTTCAGTAACGTGACAGAAGCTCAGCTGTTTTCGAAAAAGTGTAGCTTTTCAAGTAGAAAGCGATTTTGTTTTACTGACTTTTATTTTGTGATATTTTATCACACATTACTATCATAATGTCCTCTCTATCAAGTAGTGTTGGGAAATCATTTAAGCAGACTAGGTTCGTTCAAATGGTTCATTTCAGTGAACCAATTCATTTGAGTCGTACACTATTGTAAAATACCAGCTGCTGTGGTTAGCAAAAATTACCATAAAAATACAGTGACCATGTTATAGGCTTTACAGGATGCAAATTTGATGCATCTATATTTTATGGTTCACTAAGTTTTATGTTATTTAATTATATAAACTTGATATTCTAACCTTCTAAAATGAAAAAAAATAATCTGATTTACACTTTAAAACATATTGGATACTACATATGGCCGCATGATGACAAGAGTCATCCAGAGTGACCCATCGAGGAGCAGTAATTAATACACACGAAGAGACACAAAACAACATCAGGGTAACGCATATGACACTAAAATAGTGCAATAAACTTTAATTTAAGTACATCAAATATAACACAGAACACCCCGATGTTCATAATTGATATACAAAATTAAGAAGAAATAACTATTCCCATAAAAGTTTATGAAATGTGATGGGTCATGCAGGGACTTCTGGGAATGCTCTATTTTTACTGTAATTTGTATAATAGTTATCGTGAAATATAAAGTTTATTGTAAAATGTGCACATATTTTCTTTTTAAACTAAATATAATTTTTTACCTTAAATTTTATGGTGAAATCATACTTTTTAAATCTAAAACAAAATCCAATATATATATATATATATATAGATATAGATATATAGATTGTTTTTAAATTTTTTAAATTTGTTTTTACAATATTTTACCATAAAATTACATGTTTTGTATGTATGTATATATATATATATATATATATATATATATATATATATATATATATATATATAAAATAATTTTTACTATATATGTTAAGGTAGCAACCCGTTAACCAATTAACGTTTTTTTTACTGTCGCTTCTTTAAATTAAGCACAGTTGAATTTTTATGTCATAAATGACTTGATGTCTCATAATTATAACATTTGATCGGAAAATTATGATGTGGACCAAATCCAAACTAAGCCGTTTAATTTGAAAACTCTGTTTTCATTTTCCTGACATTTGTTTTCCAAAGTATGCGGCTATGGAGAGCGTTTTCAGAAGTCTGTTATTTAGTTTGAGGAAAACACCATTCTAATGTGCTTTAATTGGTTGAAAAGAAGTTACATAAGAGTTATGTAATTAAACAGATATTGCCCCTTTATAGAAATAGTTTGTTCAAATATGTACACTACTAGTCAAAAGTTTAGGGTCACTTACTCATTCTTTATTATTATTATTTTTCTCATTTAAGGATAATAGTAAAGTCATCACAACTATGGAATAATAGAAATATGTGAATTATGTTGTGACTAAGAAAATCCAAAATAAATCAAAACTGTGTTATATTTTAGCGTCTTCAAAGTAGTCGCAATTTTTGCAGAAATGAACTCTTGACATTTTCTCAAGCAACTTCTTGAGGAATCACCCTGGGATGCTTTTTAAACAGTATTGAAGGAGTTCCCATCTATGTTGGGCACTTATTGGCTACTTTCTTTATTATTTGGTCCAAGTCATTCATTTCAAAAACTTGTATTTTTTTTTTAAATACAATTTTTGTTTTGTTATGAAATAAATTAATATGGTGGCACAATTATATTATTGTCTACAAAACTAATTTCAAACATTTAAGCATACACCTTCAGATCAAAAGATTTTAAGATCACGAGAAATATTTCAGTCAAGTGATACAAAACTTTTGTACGGCAGTGTAAATTCTGTCATAACTTTTGCTCCTATGCGGAACACAAAAGAAGATGCTTTAATGAATAACTTTGTCTTTTTTTTCCCTTTTTTTTTTTTTGCAATACAATGGCAATGACACGTGCCTCACTTTATAGCTTAAAATGGACCCAAATGTATCATAAACATAGTCCAGTCGACTTGTGCATCCTATTCCAAGTGTTCTTAAGGCACATAATACGTTTTGGTGAGAAACTACCCACAATTTAAGTACTTTTTCAATTAAAATGTGGACTTGAGAGAAGATTGTTCACAGTATGCCCAATTTTAAGAGCATTATTGCTCAGCGCAATGGACATGGCCATGAAGTTTTGGTATTTTTTTATAAAAATGCACTAAGCCTTGGTGTAAGAGGGTTTGGTGAAATTACATGTGCAAATGCTAATGGGCTAAGTCAAGTGCAATTTAATTTTTATATAGTTTTATATATCCTATTATATAGTCCATTCCCTGTCAAGGACCAGCAATATAAACAGAGATAGCACATTCATAAGTAGTTGCGAGTAAATGGACTGTATGCAATAAATTAGAAAAATAGAAATATGGACTTGCGTTCTTTTGTGCATTAACTGTGTTCTTGTTGAATATCTGGCATATTCCTATGACAGTGACAGACTTCTTTTATACACATGGAAAATGTGATTCAGGATTTGGATATAGGCTTCATTAAATTATAGAGAATGTAAGTATTAGTATTCATTTTCATCTGCTGACACACAAATCATGGATACTATAAACAGTGATTGTATCGGCACACACTTCACTTCTACCGGCCAATATTGATTTAATAAAATTACATTTATTTATCGAAATCCGAAAAACTTAACCAGAAATATTTCTACATTCAAATTACACTTCAAACGAAACTAAAATACAATCAAAATAATAAAGGGGTCAGAAAAATCATACCAAATCCAAACATTTTACCCTCTCCAACTTCCACCAGCCCCCTTTTGCAGTGAATTAAAAATCACGCTATGACAACAGGTGGAAAAATACCAATAACTGTAGATAGAGTGCATGATCTTTGCGAGTTGCTCTGCTTACAGAAATAGAGCCCAACATGTTCACACGAGAACTTGCTTTGTTTATAGCTCTAAATAACACAAGTTCTTGTGTTGTATAGTAAATAAGCTTAAATAAATTAGAAACTTGTTTGTATAGCTATTTTTTATATATATATATATATATATATACACACACTGTATATACACCGATCAGCCACAACATTAAAACCACCTGCCTAATATTGTGTAGATCCCCCTCATGCCACCAAAACAGTGCCAACCCGCATCTCAGTATAGCATTCAGAGATTCTATTCTTCTCACCACAATTGTACAGAGTGGTTATCTGAGTTACTGTAGACTTTGTCAGTTCAAACCAGTCTGGCCGTTCTCTGTTGATCTCTCTCATCAACAAGACGTTTCCATCCGCAGAACTGACGCTCACTGGATGTTTTTTTTGGCACCATTCTGAGTAAATTCTAGAGACTGTTGAGAGTGAAAATCCCAGAAATACTCAAACCAGCCCATCTGACACCAACAATCATCCATGTGATTATCTAATCAGCCAATCGTGTGGCAGCAGTGCATAAAATCATGCAGCTTCAGTTAATGTTCACATCAACCATCAGAATGGGGAATTTTTTTTTTTATCTCAGTGATTTGGACCGTGGCATGATTGTTGGTGCCAGATGGGCTGGTTTGAGTATATCTGTAACTGCTGAACAAAAACAAAAAACATCCAGTGAGTGTCAGTTGTGTGGATGGAAATGTCTTGTTGATGAGAGAGATCAACAGAGAACGGCCAGACTGGTTTGAACTGACAAAGTCTACAGTAACCCAGATAACCGCTCTGTACAATTGTGATGAAGAATAGAATCTCATGATGCTGTTCTGAGATGCGGGTTGGTGCTGTTTTGGTGGCACAAGGGGGACCTACACAATATTAGCCAGGTGGTTTTAATGTTGTGGCTGATCTGTGTGTATAATTACCTTTTTTATATATATTTTTTATAAATAGTTGATTTATAACTATTTTAAATTATCAGTAGCTTGGTTTTGGTTTCAAGGAAATACAAAACCCAAAACTAAACACTAATTACATCAAGTAAAATTTAGGTAAATTTCCAGAGCTTGCTACTAACTGCTGTACATTTTCTGCTCTCTTTTTCTTGCTGTGGGTGAGGGTAACACATTTTCTCTGCTTCAACTCTTTCTCTCTTCTCTCTGTATGTGAAGGAGGGGGTCACAGGAAAATCACCATTATTATCGAGGACCCTGTCGCAGGTTTGCAGTGCTTTAGTGCTGCATTTTATCCAACCCTCCATCTCTGTCACCCTCGCATGGTTCACTTCTGCTGATTTTATTTTTTATTTGACATGTTTCTCTCATGTCATTTTGTTCGTGTTTTTTTCAGCTTTTGATTTCAAGCCGTGAAACAATTATTATCCTGTGGCATTTAAAGTTGTTGTTTTTCTTTTATTATGTGTACATTGTGGAACTTAAATTGACAGGTTTAAATTTGATTACTTATTTACGTTTGTTTGGTAATTTTCCTCTCGTCTAAATTTCCTGTCGTCTTTGCATTTTTGACCATTCTGTTAAAGTCCTCATGAAACATCTCACATTACGGAAGAAAAATGGATTATGCACACCATTTCTGAGTGAAACAGGGAAAACATTTGGATGGGATTTGATTTTAGCAATTGGATCATGACAAGTAGACATTACACATCAGAATGTAGTCAGTTGATTGGATAGGATGGGTTGCAAAATAAGAGGGTTTGGTGAGGTCATTCAAAAAGAAAACTAGTTTCAGAGTTTACATTTTTTAATGAAAGATTACAAGGACAATATTATTTTTTTGTAATAATTTGCACTGACGAATGGTTCACAGCAACACAAGGAACATGCTATAATAAAGAAATAGGGTCAATTTTGATTTCATGTTGACTTTAAATGGAAATAAAAGTAGCAATTTCTTTGCTGACTAATATTCTAGCACTATGTTGTGATGATGTTTGAGTAGATCCAGTTTGGTTTCTAATGCAGAGAGGAAGGACACAGTGAATCTCTTTTGTTTATTTATTTTTGACATTCTAATTTGACATTTTCATCAGTGTTTATCACCATGAAACAGATCCTGTAACTAAGAAGATGCATTTGTTAAATTAATCCTTATATCATATATTTGTGAATAATTTGGATTGTGTGTTTCTCTTTTTCATCAGAATCGGTTGCGGATATGCCGTGCTCAAAGAGCTGTGGTCCATTCTCACCACAGAGCAGTGACAGCAGCTCCCACAGTTCACTTTATATGGAGTCTAGTGAGTGAACACAATGCAAACACATTTAAAGCGCCGCTAGTTGCAAAATAAAGTCTGCCAAGTTAGAACAACAACCTGAAGTACAAGTTTGTTGGATGTCATTTGAAAGCTCTATTAGAGGGGTTTTCACACTGGGGCCCAGGTGACTGCAAAGGGGCACTTGGGGGTCTGTGAAAAACAAACGTTTTAAAAGGAAAAGTATTTTTTTAAGGAAACGTTGACTTAAAAGGTTACCTTTTAAGATATTCATTAAGGATGGACATTATCAAGTAAGTTTGTGGTAGAGTACCCCCAAAATGAAATGTTACATTTGATCAAGATATTAATTTAATATATTTGACATGTTCATTTTGAAAACGGTTTAACTGAAGTTATAAAGACTGGTTGAAATTAATTATATTAATTGTGATTTTGTTATTCTATAAAAGACACTTTGTCCATTTTATTTCATATTATATTCCAATTTAATTTCATTTGTGTTTATCCATAAAACATATATCTACCACAAGGGTATCATTGGGCGGTGTATTTGTCAGTAAAATGAGTATTTTCTTCCATGTGTACATCTAGATGGCTCCCAGTACAGCAGCGTGCCAGACGGATTGTTCCGCAGACCGTCTGAGGGTCAGAGTCTGATCAGCTACCTCTCAGAGCAGGACTTTGGCAGCTGTGCTGATCTGGAAAAGGCAAGTCGAGATTCTGTCTTGACTGCCACTATTGTTCTTATCTTATATGACTCTTTATGACTCACTCTTTCTGTTCTATTTATGACTCATTAATATCTCATGGCTGCAGGAAAATGCCCACTTCAGCATCTCAGAGTCACTGATTGCAGCCATCGAGCTGATGAAGTGTAACATGCGCAGGCCGTTAGAGGAAGCAGAGGAAGAGGGCGACAGCGACTCTGAAATCCAGCAGCTCAAACAGAAAATACGTCTGCGCAGACAACAGATACGGCGCAGCCGACTGCATCCTCCTGGGACCTCTTGTGGTGAGACAATTACATGTCCGAAAGTGCCTACTTTAATATATAGTATCCCTGTGAAGAGGGCGAGGGCATGGCTGGACAGTGAGGACACACGCCTGGCGCTGAATTGTCAGAGGCACCAGTTCAAGAGAGACACAGTGGCCATGTGTGTCTCTCTCTCCCTTGAACTGGCGACTCTGGCTCGTCTTTATCCCCCTCCCGGCTGATTAGAACAATTCAGGCCCAGGTGTGCATCCTCACAGCCCTGCCACACCATCCTCCTCGCCACAATCTCTAAAGCTTTATGTCAAAGAAATATGTGCTAGAAATAACATAATTACTCAAATCAGTTCCTACATTTTGCTAACAAATGAATAGGAAATAATAGTAGTTAGTCTGAACTCTTGAGGTTCTTGAAGGTTAAGCACCTCCTTACTCTAACCATTTGTTGAAAGACCTTTTTTTTTTTTTTTTTTAAGTTTTCAGGTTTCATTTTGTACCCTATTCATGGAACATACCATAATTTTCCACAGGGGTCTCATCCATTGACAGCGGCGGCTCGCGGAGGAGCTCTCAAGATTCATTCCATGCCTCTGACTCCGGCTCAGATAGAGAAGTGGAAGATATTGAGCTCAGAGGTAGGATGTTGTGAAGTCAGGGAATAGGAGGAAAATGCATGTTGATGTTCTGTGATTGTGATGCCTTCATTTATTCCATATAATCATTCTCATGATTGCCTTCATTACTCTTGTCATGTGATGGAAAAAAGTGTTTGAAATCATATGACCAGTTTCTAACTGATTACACTCATTTTTAACTGCTGATTTATAACTTTGGATCACAACAATTATTTTTATTTGTTTAAGAGGGAAAGAGCAGAAAAGTCAATGCAGGCGCAATTATACAATAATCTATTATATTAGAAACAACATGAAACAGCATTCAAAGATGCATTCAAATTCATAATGTGAAATGAGTCATATGACTCCTGTATCTATATCTATAGATAAGATATTTGAAATATGTTTTATATTTTTACAGCCAATTTATATATATATATATATATATATATATATATATATATATATATATATATATATATATATATATATATATATATATATGTACAGGTGCTGGTCATATAATTAGACTATAATCAAAAAGTTGATTTATTTCAGTAATTCCATTCAAAAAGTGAAACTTGTATAATGTATACATTCATTCCACACAGACTGATATATTTCAAGTGTTCATTCCTTTTAATTTTGATGATTATAACTGACAACTAATGAAAACCCCAAAATCAGTATCTCCGAAAATTAGAATATTGTGAAAAGGTTCAATATTGAAGACACCTGGTGCCACACTCTAATCAGCTAATTAACTCAAAACACCTGCAAAGGCCTTTAAATGGTCTCTCAGTCTAGTTCTGTAGGCTACACAATCATGGGGAAGACTGCTGACTTGACAGCTGTCCAAAAGACGACCATTGACATCTTGCACAAGGAGGGCAAGACACAAAAAGGTCATTGCTAAAGAGGCTGGCTGTTCACAGAGCTCTGTGTCCAAGCACATTAATAGAGAGGTGAAGGGAAGAAAAATATGTGGTAGAAAAAAGTGTACAAGCAATAGGGATAACCGCACCCTGGAGAGGATTGTGAAACAAAACCCATTCAAAAATGTGGGGAGATTCACAAAGAGTGGACTGCAGCTGGAGTCAGTGCTTCAAGAACCACCACGCACAGACGTATGCAAGACATGGGTTTCAGCTGTTGCATTCCTTGTGTCAAGCTACTCTTCAAATCAAATCAAATCAAATCACTTTATTGTCACACTACTGTGTACACGAGTGCAACAGCAGGTGAAATTCTTGTGTGCAGTTCCGAGCAACATTGCAGTAATGACAGTGACGAGACATAAACCACTTTACAATAACAACATATTTACACAACACAATTTACATAACCAATGTACACATACTTACACAACAATTTACATATCAAATGTACACAATACACACAATGTAGAATACACACACTAGATACGGGTATAAATATATATATATATATATATATATATATATACACTAACTGAATTGGGAGAATATATTGACAGAATGAGGATTTATAAAGTGCAGTGTTGATTGTAGATCGTGAGAGATCATGTGTTCAAAAGTCTTATTGCTTGTGGGAAGAAGCTGTCATGTAGTCGGGTGGTGCGGGTCCTGATGCTGCGATACCGCCTGCCTGATGGAAGCAGTGAGAGCAGCCCATGACTCGGGTGACTGGAGTCTCTGATGATCCTCCGAGCTTTATTCACACACTGTCTGTTATATATATCCTGGAGGGAGGGAAGCTCACCTCCGATGATGTTTTTGGCCGTTCGCACCACCCTTTGCAGGTCTTTGCGGTTGTGGGCGGTGCTATTGCCGTACCAGGCGGTGATGCAGCCAGTCAGGATGCTCTCTACGGTGCTGGTGTAGAACCGTGTGAGGATGTGTTGGTTCATTCCAAACTTCCTCTTGAACAAGACACAGCGTCATAAGCGTCTCACCTGGGCTAAAGATAAAAAGGACTGGACTGCTGCTGAGTGGTCCAAAGTTATGTTCTCTGATGAAAGTAAATTTTGCATTTCCTTTGGAAATCAAGGTCCCAGAGTCTGGAGGAAGAGAGGGGAGGCACAGAATCCATGTTGCTTGAAGTCCAGTGTAAAGTTTCCACAGTTAGTGATGGTTTGGGGTGCCATGTCATCTGCTGGTGTTGGTCCACTGTGTTTTCTGAGGTCCAAGGTTAACGCAGCGGTCTACCAGGAAATTTTATGGAGATGCAGATTTCATTTTCCAACAGGACTTGGCACCTGCACACAGTGCCAAAGCTACCAGTACCTGGTTTAAGGACCATGGTATCCCTGTTCTTAATTGGCCAGCAAACTCGCCTGACCTTAACCCTATAGAAAATCTATGGGGTATTGTGAAGAGGAAGATGCGATACGTCAGACCCAACAATGCAGAAGAGCTGAAGGCCACTATCAGAGCAACCTGGGCTCTCATAACACCTGAGCAGTGCCACAGACTGATCGACTCCATGCCACGCCGCATTGCTGCAGTAATTCAGGCAAAAGGAGCCCCAACTAAGTATTGAGTGATGTACATGCTCATACTTTTCATGTTCATATTTTCAGTTGGCCAACATTTCTAAAAATCCTTTTTCTGTATTGGTCTTAAGTAATATTCTAATTTTCAGAGATCCTGAATTTGGGATTTTCATTAGTTGTCAGTTTTAATCATCACAATTAAATGAAATAAACATTTTAAATATATCAGTCTGTGTGTAATGAATGAATATAATACCCAAGTTTCACTTTTTGAATGGAATTACTGAAATAAAACCAGCACCTGTATATAATGTGTATATAAACACACACATACACAGGATAGATAGACAGATATTTACTGAAATTTATTTTTATTTATTTTTTATTTTGCCTAAAATGTAAAGTCTGCATTTATTTTTTACTAAAAATGTATTACAAATTTAAAAATTTTCAACTTCTGTGAACACTTATAATTACACAAACAAATGGTTGAATCAGTGTTTTGAACTATTTCTATGAAAATGACAATCCGTACAACTGATATGATCAGACTTCTCAAATCTATTACTGTTTTCGATAATGAGGTTCGAACTAGAGACCATACTATGGAAGTGTATTAAAGACAAATTTTGTTGGAAAAAAGCATGCCGAGTTGCACTAATTGAAAAATAAACATTGCATTAAAAATGCTTACATTTTTGGGAAAGCAATTTCATATGGTTGTTTATTTAAAATGTGAATATTAAAAGAAAAATAATAAAACAAATATGCTTGTTTTGCACACCTGATTGCACCACATAGTGGTGAAGTCTAGTAGCAACAAGTTAAGATTGTGTGTTGTAGGGGTGAAAAAATGCATCGATTACGAAATGTAAGAATAGATTATCATTATAAATTAATACCCAATGTGTCCATCTCATATTACACGAACCTTCTCGCAACCGACACAGAGTGGAGTATGCAAGACTAAAGGAAAAGAAAGCACGCTTAGAAATAAAGAATGTTTATGCATTCAAGTTCACACTGCGACCCTAAATACTGTAAGATAAAATAAATGGATGGATGGATATAAATAGATAGATAGTTTGGCTTCGAGTCATTATTCAAAACTGTTTGTATCCATTGACCAACGTAAATTCATTATTGTTGCCGCCTTCCCCATTAATGAAATGTTAATATTGCTTTTGTATCTCCATAAAATGTGTAATTTTTCGATTAAACAGTTTAACCACAAATAGAACTTAACTGTGACTGGAGGGCAGACATTGGCTGTGAACGAAAACACTCACTCATTAATTCATTCTCTTTATAGTGAATACTACAGAATAGGGAGCAATTTCAGATTCCTCTGAAGGGAACTAACCAGTTGATTACAGTCACCTGCGATTGGTCAATGACACACGGCAGATAACACACATTCCCAGTGTGTGCCGCAAACAGTCCTGCATGAAAATGCAATTTAATTCTCGCCGCTTGGCGGCTCTTTCCCTATCCCAAAATGAATTGGGATCTCACGGTTACCATATATCCCTTGTTACCACCTTTACATGGTTTCACAAATCAGGCTCTATCTAAAACAAGCGAGTTTGCATGAACCCAGATCACGTCTTTGCAGGAAATAGTCGTTAAAAATGAAGAGCGCTTATTTTTCACCTTCCTGACTCATGGACCTAAAAAGGATTGACATGAAAACAAATGCTGTGAAAATGTTCACAAATCAGACTAGTCAACCATATCCACCACAAATTTGAACCACTGACATTTAAGAGGCTAATTTGCAAAGTGAAATATAATGGACCAAATATTACCAGTAGAATAAGAAATCTGAAGGAGTAAAAAAAAATAATATGCATGTGTGTGTGTGTGTGTATATATATATATATATATATATATATATATATATATATATATCTTTGGAGTTAAATATTGTGCGAACAGTTTTCATTTGAAATATTCACAAGGACAAGAGACCAGTGAGACTACGGTTAGGGAAATGACTGTGTAATAGTATTTGAGGTTATTTGGACCTGACCTCACGTCTTTGTGTCTCAGATGACAGTGATGGCCAGTCCCTGCTGGCGGTGTCCCAGAATGGCCTGTCTCTGTCGCTAGCGTCCCTTTTTTCAGGTACCAGAGACAGACAGGGGGACCAAAGGGAAGCCATGTCTCCAATCTTAGAGCTACGCTGCCTGCTTATGTGTCTGATAGACCATTTTAAATGAGCATGATGTGTTCTTAGGGGGTTGTGGGTGGGGATGGGATGGGATGGGATGAGGTTGCTTGATTTTAGCAGATATTTTAGAGTTTTAGAGCAGCGGGCGATTGGCTTTTACTGCTTTTTCCTTGGCTTTGCTTGTTCATCCACACCCTTCACATCACATGCAGTATGTCATTTTACTTGGGGCTGTGTCCATTTATAATCCTTTTTGTACCTTTCTGTGTTTTATTTTGGGTGTTTCCTACTAATCCCACAATCATTAGCACTGCTTCATGCATAATCAGAGGTGTGACTCAAAAGCATTTAAAATGGCTCTAATCCTCTTTAATTACCTAATTATCTTGTCTATGTTAATGAACAAGTGTACAGTTTTCTAATCTTGCCTTTATTCTTTGCTCATGCCATTGATCATCTCTCCATCTTCACTGTTGTTTTGTGTAGTGTTAAGACAAAGGGCATTTGTCTGCTCTGGTAAACAAACCAGTTTCATTAGCCGATTAAAGCCAGTTTTGCTTTTTTGCTTTTGAGTCAGGCCTTATTTTAAGCACCAGCACACATTAACAATGAGCACTACATATA
Source organism: Moxostoma hubbsi (assembly GCA_032164185.1). Classification (NCBI taxonomy): domain Eukaryota; kingdom Metazoa; phylum Chordata; class Actinopteri; order Cypriniformes; family Catostomidae; genus Moxostoma; species Moxostoma hubbsi. The sequence continues at coordinate 5,670,292 of JAVLUX010000048.1, forward strand.
CAACAGGGTTGTGTGCCATTCCAAATTTATTTGAAAGTCCCTTTTGAATTTCAGTTCAAATCCTACATTTAATTGATCCGTCAGCATTTATTTTTATAAATGTAACAAAATATTAACAGTATTGGAGTTGGAGAAATATCTGTAATATTTTCATAAAAATTTTGGGAATAAATCAGAATAATTAGTACTAAATTAATTAATTAATTAATGATTAATGATTGTTTATGCTGTGTAGCAAAATGTACTAATTTAAACATCAAACCATCAAACATTCATTCTTGGTGCCTTCGTGTCCACTATACTAGTGGCCGATGGGGATGGTTTAAGTAATGCCAAGTGTTACATTTAGTTATGAAGTAATACAATTGAATGATACCAGAAACGTGCAAAACTGGTTGAAAGAATTCAAAATTTATCCCAAAATTACAAAATCAAAACATAAAATTTGAATTATCCCTTAAAAGATTTTGGAACTGGCGTAATGCAAAGCTAACAATTAAACAATGAATTGGGGACAGTTTTCGGCTAATAATATGAATAATCTTAAAATGGCACATGGTTTGAACCGGCCTGGTTGATATCTTGGTCTGTCACTAGTATATAGCTATCCTTATAGATGTTAATGGTCATTAGCTAACTTTTCCTCCCATTTCAAACAGATGCGGATATCAAACGCAGTGGAACATCTAACAGTAGATCCTTCCTCGGCTCAGAGTCCATGTAAGTATTGTTCAAATGGATGTAATGGGAATATACAGCATTTTTATTGTCCTTTTGTTTGGACGTCACTGTCAAATCTTTTTATTCTCGTGGAGTTAGGGATTTGATCTTCAGCACATAATTCATCCCGCATGTTTGTGCTAAGGAAATGGATGATACTTAAAATTGTGTTGCTTGTTGTGGAGAGGTGTGCTAAAAATTTTTAAATAAAATAATAGATTTTCATTGGAGGAGGAACCTGAGTTATATCTAGTACCAGAATAGAATATACTGTAGAAAAGAAAATGGCTCTTTTGGCACCTGGGCCAGTAGGCAATAATAACACCCTAGTAACCACTCAGAACACCTTAAAAACCGCATTGCAACACCCTGGCAACCACCCACAACACCTAGGCATCGTGTCTTTGAGAGGCACAGGCAAGCTCCACTCATATTTTCTCTAAAAAATTGTAGTTCGAATGTTCTAGAAACCTGAATTTAGTTCTCCTGTTGAACATCGTTTTCCTTCTAAAACTTTCCAAAACTGTGATTTATCATGTTTAAGAATGAATAGTGGTGAATCACATTATTATTTTTCTGCACAGCTCTCCATCCATGCTACAGTCCAACTCGGCAGAATCTGTGGCCATGGGTCTCCTCAGACAGTTTGAGGGCATGCAGCTGCCTGCCGCCTCAGAACTGGACTGGCTGGTTCCAGAACATGATGCTCCTCAAAAGGTAACACTCCTGTATTTGCATCCTTAAGCCTGAAACATACTTGACGCAAGTACATGGATACAAAAGCTTCAAGCTACCCAAGCTTGATTTCATACTTCATTGTGTTCCAAAATGTGCCGGTGTGCAGTTCAGAACGCAATACAAGTATGCTTTGGATTCTCAGCATTGCCTCAAGTGGCGTTATTGTTGACATTAGCATAAACTGTCTTGCTGAGCAAATTAGATCTTATTAACATCTTGTAAACATCTAGTTTAATGGCACAGGTATTTGAAGATAACATCACAGTAACGCAAGGACGTGCATTAACCTTCCTTTTCTGTTCGGTCTTTTTTGACCAAAATCACTTTTTCAAATGAAAAAAAAAATGGTTTCCTTTGTCTGAGCAGTACAAAACTTGCCGAATCTTTCGCCACATGGCATCTGAACACACAAACAAATTCGGTCGTAAAAAAAAAAGCAACCATAGGAAATGATTGCGAAAATCCATCCATCCATCCATCCATCCATCCATGAAACTAACACAACATGCACAAAGAACAAAGAGTTTTCACAGTCCATTGCTGTTAATTTCTATTTATTATTGTTAATTTTGCATTTGCATACTTGCTTAGAGTATTTTTCTGGCTTAGTCATCAACTGCTGGGGGGTTTTTAATTACTGATGCCAATAATATCAATATATGGGGAAATATTGGTTTGTTATTAATCATTAAAGTTTGATGAAAATGTCTACACTTCTGCATTCAATTTTACAATTGTTTTTTTGTTATTTATCTTAAAGCTTCTACCAATACCAGATTCTCTACCTATATCACCTGATGATGGCGAACACGCAGACATTTACAAACTACGTATCCGAGTTCGTGGAAATTTGGAGTGGGCTCCTCCAAGACCCCAGATCATCTTCAATATTCACCCTCCTCCAAAGTGAGACCTTCACTGTTTATGTGTTTCATTTGCAGACTTGTTCCTTTATCCACATGATTCTATAACTTGTCTTTGCATTCGTTTAAAAAGGAAGAAAGTTGTGGTGGCTAAGCAGAACTACCGCTGTGCTGGATGCGGCATTCGCATTGATCCAGGTACAAAACACATAGAGATTCAACATGTAAGGGATAATGTACATCCTGTCATTATTGAAAATGAAACCCCGACAGGCTGAACTTGTCATGAAAGGAGGATCTGATTGTGCATTATTACACTTGCACTGCTAAAACAAATGAATAAATACATTAACATATATTGAAATATTAGATTGAGTTTAAATAACTGTATTATCTTGAATTAGCTTAAGGGCCATTTTGAGTCAACTCAACCAGAGGTCCCTGGCTCAAATTGTATTTGAATTTTTTTTTTATATAGTGAATGATGAACATAAATGATAATTTATGCAATACATTTCAAACTTTCAAAATTTCAAAAGGTAGTGCACTCACTGAACCCCCACATCTGTCACATATTCTAAAATAATAATGTATTTTTGGACATTATTTGTACTTCAGGCCTTTGTTTTGTTGGGGAAAAAACTAGCTTCATACCTTGTGACCTACATTTGGTTTTGAACCATTTAAAATAGGTAACATTTAACAATTTATGGATGGATCTACATTGAGAGACCAATATTTTACAATATAGGGCCTTAAGAGACAATGAAGATACAAAATGTAAAGTTTGTTCTGAAGCAGAATCTAAAAGGATATTAAGATATCTTTATTAATTCTAGAGTTATAGGCACTACAACTTTGGAAAAACAACACAAAGTGTTTTTCTCCCATTTCTTTTACTCGCATTAAGGGAACTGATTTTAGTAATAGACCTACCTATCTCTATGTATAAATAAATCAATGACCCTGCCACCTTTTTAAGATAATTTTTTTGGCCAGCAGTTTTGCTCCAATGTGAAATAGTCTGTCATAGTCTGTTACAACGTAGAAAGTTGTGGGCCTAGCAATGAATGTGCCTAAAGATGAGCATTGCAGCAATATTACAGCATCAACCTATATATTATTAATAATCTGCAATCAAAGTTATTTTTTCTGTAGTCTACAGGAAACTGGTTGCCTGGGTCAATGATCAAATATACGATTAAAAATATTTCACTGCTCAATGCTGCAATTGACCAGTCTGAAATGTAGTATTCCAGATAATGTTGTAGTAAATATGCTTAATAAAAATGCCATTCAGATTACTTGAAACTTTGGGCTTTGGTTACTTGCTAATCATTTCTCTTTGTAATAGACTACATAAAGAGGCTGCGGTACTGTGAGTATCTGGGCCGGTACTTCTGCCAGTGTTGTCATGAGAATGCACAGGCCGTTGTGCCAGGAAAGATCCTCAGGAAGTGGGACTTCAGTAAAAGCTACGTCAGCAACTTTGCCCGAGACTTGCTTGCCAAGATTGCCGGAGATCCTCTCTTCAACCCAAATGACATCAACAGCGGCCTTTACAAGAAGGTCAAAGCTCTGGAGACAGTGCGAGTATGTTACACTCTTGAATTTGTCTCTCATGAACATTGTATACCTTCTTTTTTTCTCCTTCAACTAAATTAAAGGCTTGGTCACATTTGCCTTTGCACTGCGAAATTCCACAGTCAGGGGTGGACTGGGAAGAGATCTGCCCAGGATTTTACATAGCAACGGTTTCACTGTCCTTTTCTGTATACCGCACCCCCCTTCGGCATATTGCGGCGCCATTTTGTGGCCCATTCTGCATAACACGGCAGCTCATTTCAGATTATTCAGCCCATTTCGTGGCTGTCTCACGGACCCACCTAGTTCTCCCGATGGCCAGTCCGCCCCTGATCAGCCCCAAAATTCATCGGCCCACCAGGAAAATGCCTGGTATACCAGATTACCAATCCAGCCCTGTCCACAGTCATCTCACTGGGAATCTACACAATCAGGAATTTTTCCTGATGGACTTCCGATGTTGAAGATATATCCCTACGCAAAGTTTGCGAGGTGCTTCAAGTTTAGTGAACTTTGAAATTGCACAGTTGACCAATAGTTGAAGCTGCTTGGTTTGGTCATGCCCGATGTATGGGCAGTGTTTCGTACATAGCTACTTTAAATATTCACAATGGATGAAGAAATCCTTTTTAGCGGTGAGTTCCTTTATAACCCAGATTATAGAATGCAGCATTAAAGACGCTGCTTGGGAAGGAATTTTTGCAGGTTTCACGCTCTCTTATCATCCTCCGTGCCTTCTTCACCCCGCAAAATTTGGACGTGCAATGGTAAATGTGACCGTGACTAAAAACATTTTCATTCCGCTTTAAAAATAGACACATAAAATCGCAAGATCATCAATAAAGATGGTTTTATAGAGTTGTACATAAGAGTTTTTTTTGTTTGTTTTTTAAATGTTGAAGAAAATAGTGATAGATCGGTATTTCATCAAGGCTGATTAATTGCCCAACATCTGGCCATTTTGCTAGTTCACTTAGATGATTAACAGAAGTATTATCTTTCCCTTGTGTCCGTTCCACAATCTAGCAGTAGATTTGTCAGTAGTCAAAACGTTCTGTTTTCAAGGATTTTCTTTACTAGTTTACGTAAATTCAAGAAACGATTGCGTTAAATAAGAGTTTGTTTCACTTTAAAAATGTTGTGTACATCTGATTTGCTGTTGTTCAATTGTATTATGTTTGTTGGCAGTTATATCGGCCATCCTGCTGTCTAAATTGGTATCTGCATCCGCCATTAAAAACCAATATCGGTCAACCACTAGTAAAAAGGAACCTTTCTTTGCTGTAACAATCCATTTAAATATTACACAGCAGAGGTCTTAAACTCTGTTCCTGGGGACCCACAGCACTGCATATTTTGGATATCACCCTTAATACACCTGATTCAAATCCTCAGCTCATTAGCAGAGGCTCCATGACCTAAACTGGGGTTGTTTGCTAAAGGAGCAGTGTTGTGGGTCCCCAGGAACAGAGTTGAAGACCTCTGGTATGAAGTATGTAGGGAGAGTGTTGTAACACATTTACATATATAGTCTCATATATATGATTTAATTATAAGGATATTTTATTTGTATTTTTCATTTCACATCCCCTTGAGAATGAACTGACACTTTCTGTTGCAGGCATTGAGAGAACAGCTAAACCTTATGAAGAACCTCTTAAAAACGTGCCGTTTGGCTAAAGAGTAAGATTTATTTTTATTTATAGATTTATACTTTATGATGTTCGCAGTCATTGCATTAAAATTCTCTTTCTGTTGACAGGGTTTTAGATCAGTTTGACACACTTCCTGGACATCTGACTGAAGATCTGCACCTCTTCTCTCTCGATGACCTCACCGCTGTTCGCAGTGGCAGTCTGGCACCAAAACTGCGCGATCTGCTCCGCCTCGGCTCCAGTCACGTCTCCGACTGTGTGGTGAGAATTACATCCAATCACATCAAACGCTCCATGGGGAAAAATGGGGAAATGATATTTAATCAGTTTTACACTTTATCTGTTCTAGATAATCTGGTATTTTTTTGCTCTCTTACAGCTTTGCCAGGCCAAGGGCTTCATATGTGAGTTCTGTGGAAATGACAAAGACATTTTCTTCCCCTACGAGCTGAACAAATGCCTGCGCTGTGAAGGTGAGACTGAGATTCTGTCATAGAGTCGTGCTTGTGTGTTTTTTCTGTTGAAATGGTTGTAACTCAAATCGGTGTTTGTTGTTTTGCAGATTGTCATGCGTGCTATCATAAGACCTGCTTTAAGAGTGGGAGGGAGTGTCCTCGTTGTCTGAGACTGGCCAAGAGGAGGGAGTGGATGGCGCGCAAAAACATGGAAGAGCTGGAGGACAGAAAAGAGGAGGAGGCAAGTGGCACATAGAAATAACCCCATGACAGCCCAACAGAATAGTGAATGTATGACTGATTCCCGTCCCAAATAAGCTGCTGTAAAAGCCCTACTGTGCAGCATAATGACTTAAAAGCAAATAAGAGTTTTGAACTGCAAATAATAAGCTTTTGCTTTTTAAGGATTGCCACGAAATTGCGTTTGTTTTTCGATTCGCCATATTTTTTTGTTGCCTCAGTTCAGTCTCCACCCATAAAAAGCCACTTTGTTTTAATCAAGAAGGTGGCAAGTCTTGTATCGAGTAAATATGTTCATCAAATCAGTCATGTTTTTTTTTTTAAGTATCCACCTCTTGTTGTTTGTATTAATTAGTATTAACATTACTGTCATGTGCCTATTTAATGACTGTTGGCTTGTGACAATGGCAGCTGAACTCAAAACAGATGGTCTTGCACAAGCATCGTTTGAAGTGCCAGGCCCAAATTATTATTTTGAAAAGCTACAAGACAATTTGCCTCATTTATAAAACATGAGCAGAATTAATTTGTGTAAGTCGTTTGTAAAACCATTCTTGCGTAAATTGTATATTGAATGCAACAATAAAACAAAAGCAAAACAAATTTAGTTAAATTATTCGTAAGACCATTTAATTTAACTCTGCTTGTTAATAAAACCGTTCTCTCATAAACTTATAAACGATTTAGACAAAGATTCACTCTGCTCGTTTATAAATCAACTCTTGGGGAAATTTCGATTTTACGAATCATTTACACAAGTATTCTTTGTGCGTGCAAAACCATTCTTCCGTAAAATGTTTTGGTTTTATGAACGGTTTACGCAGAATTGTCAGATTCAATACGACAATTTACGCAACGATGGTTTTACGAACAAACTAAATTAATTCTGTTTGTGAAAAGGAAGCCAAACAAATTTAGGTAGATTATTCGTAACACCATTGCATTACACACATATTCGTTCCTTCTCCTTCATACAACTATTTAGATTGTTTTGGTTTTATACATTATTTTACAGGAATTTGTTCTGCTCATTAATAAAACCATTTTTTGCGCTATTTTGTTTTGGACAAAGATTAGTTCTGCTCATTCATAAAACATTTCTTGCGTAAATTGTCCCTTGAATGACTTTTTGAGGATTTCAACTGAAATTTGTGCTTGTATTTCATGAAGGAGGTACAATTTATGTAAGAATGCGTTAACGAACAATTTACACAGAAATATTTTTCCTGTTCTAGTAAACAATTTTGCATTAACTGTTTCTACGAACTATTTACATAAAAATGTGTTCTGCCTGTTCTTAAAACCATCACTGCGTAAATTGTTGTTTTGAATCGAATTGAACAATTTGCGTAAGAATAGTTTTATGTAAGCTTTATTTAGAAGTGTGTGCTTATGTTTCACTAATGAGGTACAATTTATGTAAGAATGCTTTAACATTTATGCTGAAATTCATTCTGCTTGCTCGTAAAACTATTCTTACATAAATGTTTTAGTTTTATGACGTTTACACAGATATTTGTTCTGCTTGATTGTAAAATCATTTTTGCATAAATTGCCGCTTTGAATTGAGTGCATCAATTTACGTAATGTAAAAATAGTTTTATAAAGGATTTACATTGACCTTTTTTCTCGTTTGTGCTTTAACGAGCAATTTATACAGAAATGTGTATAAATAATGCTGTAACGAACCATTTATGCAGAAATTTGCTTGTGTTTCACAAATAAGGCCAATTTTAGGTCTTATAACATTTTGCACCTACAAAAAAGGCACTTTGTTTGTATAGTTTCCTGATCTTTTGTTATACAAACTGTCTTTTATTTAATTTGCACTAGTTTCGTGATGTTTGTGTGGTGGAGAATTGTATTAATGTCTGATTGAACTGGAAACATTCCAACATCTCACATTGACTCCAAAATCTCAAATGATCTTTGAACAGCGGCCTTGATGCACATATATGACCAATGAAGGTACGTGTGTTAAAAGACAATTGTACCAAAGTCTTATTTGCTTAAAAGTTTATTAAGTTGTATTATAATGCACTACATCATATTGAACAAGTTCGTTTTAGCTGTTAATGGATATGGATCACATTGTAGGAGAAAGATTGAACATAAAACTCCATTTGTCCGCTGCTGTGAGTATATTTGAAGCAATAACAACCATGTACTTTTCAGTCACAATCATTAATAACTTGAATGCACTGACCTTAAGTATGTGAGATTGAATGAATGGAAACACTTGCTTTTGATGTGGCTGCTTATGAGAGATAATATTAAGTTTATATCTCTTTTTCCTTTAATCCTGCTGATGATCTGTCTACTTGAGTGTATTGTTGCTAAATTACTGAATTGCCTTTTTTATTCAGGGGCTTTTGATGAGATAAAGTGCACTATTTGCAAAATGTACAGAACATAATTTCTTATTGTTATAAATATGTAACTGATGATTAAAGATTTTTAAATTGTTTTCCTGTTTTGAAATCGTTATTGCTGTCATTCGTTAGATTACCATCAACTTTTATGGTAGTGAGGAATCTTTCTGTTCATGTTGTTTGCATTTAAAAATCATTTGATTGTTATAGCTGATGCGTTTCATTTATGATGAATACACTACTCCTATCCCAGTTTAATGTGCAGAGTCAACTACATGTAAACAATTAGTAGGTCGACTTCTGGTGCTATTCATATTTAAACAGTCTGACATTTTAATTTCTGGCTCAACCAATAGTGTTAGTTTGGGGTGGGACTACCGATTTGGACTAACAATGGAAGACGGAATTTGTTGGGAAACAAATTATTGTTCTAATTATTATTATTTGGCAATTTTATTTGTTTTGATTTCCCGAACTCACGCCATTGGATAAGCCAGTTCACTATACACTTTTTTTGAAAGTCAGCCTACTTATAGTAGTCTGCACATATAGCACAATCGTTAATTTAACAATAATGATACAATATGCATGCTACATTATCACAATTGTGCCTCAGTGAATAGGAGAACAACATGCAAAAATCTATCTTTCCTATCCTTTGCCTCTCCCTATTGGTTCATCCAAATGCACCACATGCAGATGATGACTAGTGCATAGCCGGTGATTATCAGAAGGTAAATGCGAAACAGTAGGAAGTCCAGGATGTAGCCAACATGGCACCACTGGTCCTGAAGTTGATCTTCCCTTCTTAGAATGGACAAATATGAGTGCATCTCTCTAAGGTCCTTACTAATTTGTCGGAGTTCAGGCATATCCAGTGTCATGGCTCCCGAGGCTAGGGGACATAAGTGGAAATGAGCACATTTGTCATTCTTGTTATGTACACGGGTCAGGGTAGACACCATATTTAATGAAAATGAGGCTGTGAGAAATAGATGTACCGTATAGATATAAGAATATACAGTATGTATTGATTAACTGTTATGTAATGGGTGTCGTACTGTTATTGGCTGTCTGTTGAGTGGAGGTTGACTCTGAGGGGTTCACGACCCAGGGATCATCCTGTTTCTCTCCAAGTTTAGATAGGGGGTCATCAGGAAAATTGTAGCAAATGAGTTTAGCAATGAACCTCATCACCACCACCTTTACCCAGTGTGGCACCTCCCTGTACTTCATGTTGTTATGATGGAGAACGCAGGTGATGAGGACCGTCTCCAGTAGACTAATGACCATGAGGGCCAGACACACCGAGAAATAGATACCTGAGGAGATCAAACCTTCTGTATTATGGATAGGGCACACTTTAGTTTAGAAACCACACTTCCACTTACATATCCCATAGTCTAGGGGGCAGGGTGGAGCTTACCTGCCTGGATACAGGTAAACGTGAGTGTGTAAGTGTGAAAGGAAGCAGTTGGTGGGGAACTCCAAAAGAACTATTAATTGTGAGTTGAATCAATGGACACGTGTGATCATCAAGGTGCAACCAATTTTGCATACACACATTGCCTCACATTGTTTTTTTTGCTAACTGACCTATTAAAGGCGTTCCATTTGCAGTGCTGGGCAGCAGGTCGTTCATAATGAGCAGAAAGACTGTGTAGCCCAGAATGAGGGTCATTTTGAAAGAGGAGCGGTCCACGCTGTGTGGTGGCAGGTAGAAGGACAGGATATCGATGATCATGAGGAAAGAGCTGGGAATGATCAGGTTCACCACATATAGTATCGGTCGTCGCTTTATCACCACCTGATGAATAGAAACAGTTTGCCTTGGAATGTATGGATAGACTTAGTCAATCTGAAATGCTCTCTGCCTTGCACATTCAAGATTTCTGACATGGGGTTTGTTGGCATTTTTTCGGAGCTGTGGGATGATGGAGGGGGTGTTGTAGAAGTGATGAGGTTGGTCTAATTCAAGTCTTTTGGAAGTTAGAAAAATCACTTACAAATAGTTACAAATATAGTGGGAAGTTTGTATACCCCCAGTATGCTTTAAATAAGGCCAGAATTAAGAAAAAATAGACAGTGCAATTATTCTTTTTATATCATATATGTTACGTGTGTCAAGTTAAAAAAGTTAAAATTGTCAAAAAAGCATGTTGAGAAACCTGTACTCTGTTTCATTCTTTTCTCTGCATCTAGATTGTTTTCATATGAAATCTAGCCTATTGCAACAGTACTTGCTAGGTGAAGAAATGAGATGGTAAGCAATTTTGGGTTCAGCCTTAAAATTTGAAGATATCATTCGGGCCGGGTAGAGTTGGGCCACACGGTCTCAGGTATGGGTCGGGTTTCACTTTAAGGCATGTGCAGACCTTCATCACAGGCTCCCTAAATTTAACAAGGACTTCATTCACCAGTTTTCTCCGTTCCTCTCTGACATTGTGTCTCAATGTGATAGACTGCTGATTCTTAACATTCACCTCCGATGTCCACCTAAACCTCTTGTCAAATATTTTTATGTCTTGTGGAATCACTGAATCCTGTACAGTCAGTCTGGTCCTACTCATAACTTGGGTCATACTCTAGATCTTGTGATGTCTTCTGGCTTTTCTGTAACTAATCTTGAGGTTTTTGATTCTGGCATTTCATTATTCAGTTGTTTCAATTTGTTTGTTCTCTCAGCCCTTAAACTTCTCTCGTGCCAATAACTCCTCCAATTGTTTTCAGATTATTACCTAGCTCATTTGTCTGATGCTCTTGTTATTGGTATGGTTACTAAGGAGCTTTTTAAGTTTTTAATAAATCATGCTCTAATACTTGGTTGCTCCTTTTAAGCCCAGGAGAGTTAAAGGGAAAAGTAACATCCAGTCTTGGCTTAATGGTAATTGATCTACACTTCTATAGCGCCTTTTTAAACCTTAACGGTATTCAAAGCGCTTTACACTGTGACATATTCACCCTTTCACATAGAGCTGCCATGCAAGGCGCTAGCCTGCCATTGGGAGCAATTGGGGTTCAGTGTCTTGTCCAAGGACACTTCGGCATGTGGAGTCATGTGGGCCGGGATTCGAACCACCAATCCTGCGATTAGTGGCCGACCCGCTCTACCAACTGAGCCACAGCCATCCGGGCTTTTAGACAAGAGTGCAGAAAAGCAGAGCACAAGTGGAAGAAAGACAAAATCAAGGTCTCTTATGACATTTTAAAGGCATGTCTAACAAGTTATTAGAGATCAGTGAAAGAGGCCTAATCTAAATATCTCTCTAAATTAATAGCTGATTATGCTAATCTTCGATATATATAGATTGCTGTTTTGTGATACTTTTCCTATTTGACTGTGGTAGACAGTTAATAGGTCTCGAAGAAAAAAGAAACACTGAATAAAATCTTTGTCTCTTGGTATAGCTGTGGTACAGCTTTCTCAGTAAAAAGCAGATGGGATGGTATGCTATACCTGGGCTCAGTTGTGGTGATAATTTACCGAAATCCTTCATTATCAATGACGCTGTAGGGGCGCAGATCTTTTCAAATGAAATAAGCTATGGACTGAGTTCTTTTCTTCACCGTTCAGAATTGGCTAAGAAAATTGGTGCAGATTGCGTTGACCTGAATATTTGCTACTGGGGGTTTTTGTTCCATGTCTTTCATCACTGGATGATCGCATTCATTGCCTCATGAGTCCTCATGTTTGTAGTGCTCCCAACATACTTCCCCTGGAGATGATAAAATCCAAAGTTTGTCCAAACGTTTGCCCTCGCTGAAAATGGGGCAGAATGTATTTGTTTTTCCTCGTCCATTGCTCACGGATACTACACTGCTGCTGCACTTCCTGCTCACGGCGGTAGGGATGCGCTCTCTAAACTGCCCAGGTGCTGCACTGCACTCGCAGTTGACTTCCACCTACTACTGTAACTCTCTGTATGTTGGCCTTCCTTAATCTGCTTTACCTCGTTTTCAGCTTGTGCAAAATGCGGCAGCTAGATTTTTAACATGGACAAAAAAGAGGGTACTTGTTTTTAACACACATCTCCTGGTACTTGCATCTCTTCATTGGCTTTCTGTTAAGTTCAGAATTGACTTTAAAATTCTGATCTATGTGTATAATGCCATTTCTGGTCTTGCTCCACCGAATATTAATGACCTCCTCCATGCTTATTCTCCTCCTAGAACACTCAGATCTTATAATCAATTGCTTCTATCCATTCCCCATTGTCGCTGTAAGGCAAATGGTTATCAAGTATTTTCATATGCTTTACCAAAGGCTATACTGGCTTTGCGTGGTCATGACATGTGTTGAAAAATTGGATTCCATTCTCACCCAGAAAGTGATGATGTCCCATTGGTCTATTCCGAAAGTCAGAATGTCTGCATCACCCAAGATTACCACCATCTCCCACTCTCCACTGGCCGCCAAGTAACGCTTTGAGTTCACTGTCATCTCCTCAAAGGACAGAGCAGGGCTGACACGGACATCCCTTACTGAAGATAAAAAAGGTGTTAGAATTACAAGTACATATGTAAAGAAAACTGCCTCACGAATCAACTAAATTAGTAGTTGTAATCATTTACTGTATGTGTACAAGGACATACTAAGAACAAACACACTACAAGATACAGAGAGCACATTTATAGACTGACAGTTTATTGTTTTCTGTTGTGTTGGTCACTAATTCTGCCCTACAAAGCAAAAATGCAGTAACTATGACAACACTGAAAGTTTTTTGATTGTCCAGTCAAATGTGGATTCTAAAATTTTCTTGAATATGAGCATAGATGAGCCAAACCGTTCTGTCACAGGACATATCATAGTCTGAATTGTACAGTGAGGATGAGAAAGTGGTTGGGGAGACGTGAGGATCAGTTTGATGTGTGGGATTGCTGCTTAATCACTTGTCAAGACAGCTAGATATCAACTGGTGGACTAGATGTCAAATCAGTAAAATGTAAACACAAGAAGTGTGTCAATGATGGGCATTAGCTGGGAGTTAGTGACGATTTGAAGCTTCTTGTGACCGCTCACACACAAAACATGACTTGGCTTCAGTCTTGTATTGTAGTGTTCGCTAACCTTAAGAGGATCATAAAACATATGAAGGGAAATGGCTCAGCAGTAAATAGTGATGCTATAATGCTTATATTGCAGAAATAGGGAAAACTTTGTTACTGGTGTGCATGTAGGAGCCGAAGGTGAAAGAGCAGTTCTGTATGTCGAAGGGGAAACTGAAGATCTGTAGATTACAGGCGCTAACCAGCCTCAACATCCTATCATAGCGGATGTGTCCTGTGTGGTTCACGTACACGTAAGGGCAAGCCTGAGATACGTCATCATCCACACTGAACAGGAGGTGAAACAGATATACAGTACATGAATTAACTGATCAAACAAATTGACAAATGAACAGAAAATCACCAATCAGATCACTTTACAAACTCAAGTGTTTCACCAAGACAGCAATGACATTACAGGAATGTTCCGGGTGCAATACAAGTTAAGCTCAATCTGCACCATCTGAGCTGTAAAGTTGTGTAAATCACCCTATTTGTATTGGGATGAACTTTTGGTTATGAGCAGTGTAATTTCATGCAAACTCCTTTCTCACATCCTTGCACATATTGGGCGAAAGTTCCCAATGTATACCAGCTTTACATGTTTACGACAGGATTTGAAAAAGTGTGATAAAATGACTTACTAACTGTTAAAAAGTTATATCTAATCTATCACATTTTGACACATAAAATGTCAGACATCTTTGAATCAATTCAAATGTTCATCTTTTCCTTGTTTCACTCCACCGATGTTTAGATTTAGGGTTGGGGTTTGGGTTAGGGGGCAAAGTTAATAAAATATGCATTCCTGTTGACTGTATTGCATCATTTACAATGAAAAACAATTTGCTTTTGGCGTCACTATGTGGACATTTCACCTGAAAACAGGCTCAGATGTGCTCGACATGTACAACAACACTTCCAGCTTCGGCCACTGATGACCTACTGTGTGTTGAGTGACTCCAGCCAGGTCTCCCTAGCAACCAAATTGGCCCGGTTGCTAAGGAGGGAAGAGTAACATGGGGTAACCGCCTCGTGGTCGCGATTAGTGGTTCTCGCTCTCAATGGGGCAGGTGGATTGCGGAGAGTAGCATGAGCCTCCACATGTGGAGTCTCCGCGGTGTCGTGCACAATGAGCCACGTGATAAGATGTAGGATGGGTGGTCGCAGAGGCAACTGAGACTTGTCCTCCATCATACGGATTGAGGTGAGTAACCGCGCCACCATGAGGACCTACTAAGTAGTGGGTTTTGGGCATTCCAAACTGGGAAGAAAGGGGATTAAAAAAAATAAAAAATAATATTTTTCAACTGAGTCATCTCAGTGCACACTTGTTTTGTGTTGATCCACGGTGCGTATAGACATCACAATATCAAAGGCTCATTTTGATCATACTTAAATGGAATAGTTAGGTTGGCTTGAGAAAGCCAACTTACTGAAATCCTATTTAAACTTATTATTAGGTTGGCTTGAGAAAGCCAACTTACTGAAATCCTATTTAAACTTATTATTAGTGGTGCTTGCAAAGCAACACTATTGTAATCTCACATACTTATTTTTCTTCTTCTTCTTCTTCTTCTTCTTCTTCCGTACAAAACTTCGGCACCTAACTCGTCCCGCACCTTTTGGCATAGACCCATGAATGAGGTGTCAAATCGTGCGGCTCATTGAGGAGAGGTGTGCTATGACTTTTATAAGCGATCGGGGGTACGGTGTTTGCCCCAGGGGCAAAAAACTGGGCAAAAAATCCCATTGACTTAACATTGAGCCGAACTTTGACGAGTCATAGCTCAGAGCGAGGATTTCACAGAGACGTGTGATTTACAAGATTTGAAGAGGCTGACAGGCTCTGTGAGAACATACCTCACAATGGGGTAAAACTTTTACCCCTGGGGGGCAGGAGCTGCCCAAAGTTGCCCCAATGTAAGTCAATGGAATTTTTTGCAAAATTTTTTGGTCACAGACCTACGAATGAGGCGTCAAATCGTGCGGATTATTTGGGAATGGTGTGCTATGACTTTTATAAGCGATTGGGGGTATGGTATTTGCCCCAGGGGCAAAAAATTGGGCAAAAAATCCCATTGACTTAACATTGCGCCGAACTTTGACGAGTCATAGCTCAGAGCGAGGATTTCACACAGACGTGTGATTTACCACATTTGAAGAGGCTGACAGGCTCTGTGAGAACATACCTCACAATGGGGTAAAAGTTGCACCCCTTGGGGGCAGGAGCTGCCCAAATTTGCCCCAATGTTAAGTCTATGGTAAATTGTGTATTGAACATAACTCTGGATCACAGTGTCTTAGAGACAAGGGGGCGGGCTCATTTTACTCAGATGACCAATCAGTCTCTCAGAATCATTGTGAAGCTATCAAGCCACGCCCTAGCAACCATTTACAGTACCTTAGCAACAAGTCCCATAGACTTCCATTGAAAGAGATCAAAGGGATTTCTCCGGACTGAATTATCATAGAAACACGAGGGTGGTCTCATTTGACTTGGGGCAGTAAAACAGCCAATCATGAATCCCCTCAACACTTCCTAGCCCCTCCCTAGCAACCATTTTCGAGCACCTTAGCAACCAAAATCCAAAGAGCGATATCTTTCTTTCTGAATGTCACAGAAGCATGGGAGTTGGTTTATATCATTCATACTGACAAGCAGCCTTTGGTGATTCATCATTGGCAGCTGCCAAGCCACTCCCTAGCAACAATTTAGAGCACTCTAGCAACCACATTTATTGATTTCAATTACAGTAAGATATCTTCAGATCAGAATGTCCTAGAGACATGATAGTTGCTTTGTTTTCATTGGGTGAGTAACCAGTCTTCAGCTTTCATCATATGAACAACTTAGCCATGCCCTAGCAACCATTTAAAGCACCCTAGCAACAAAACACCATTGACATCCATTCAAAATCACTAAGATGTGTATCTTAGGATCAGAATGTCGTAGAGACTTCCGGGTTGACTTATTTCACTCAGGATGGAAAGTAGACTTGATAAATATCACCCTGGTAACTGCCTAGCAACCAGATAGGTTTACCATAGCAACCAAGTAACAAATCTCATATCTTTGCACTACAAAATCGTAGAGACTTCCGAGTTGACTTATTTCACTCAAGATGGCAAGGAGCATTGTTGGATGTTACTTTGGTAACTGCCTAGCAACCAAATGGGGTTACCCTAGCAACCATAAAACAAATCACATATCTCTGCAAAAGAAAATCACAGAGACTTCCGGGTTGAATTATTTCACTCAGGATGGCAAGGAGCATTGTTTGCTGTCACCTTGGTAACTGCCTAGCAACCAGATGGGGTTACCCTAGCAACCAAGAAACAAATCACATATCTCTGCACAAGAAAATCACAGAGACTTCCAGGTTGACTTATTTCACTCAGGATGGCAAGGAGCATTGTTGCCTGCCACCTTGGTAACTGCCTAGCAACCAGATGGGGTTACCCTAGCAACCAAGAAACAAATCACATATCTCTGTACTGGAAAATCACAGAGAAATCTGGGTTGACTTATTTCACTCAGGATGGCAAGGAACATTGTTGGCTGTCACCTTGGTAACTGCCTAGCGACCAGATGGGGTTACCCTAGCAACCAAGAAACAAATCACATATCTCTGTACTAGAAAATCACAGAGACTTCCAGGTTGACTTATTTCACTCAGGATGGCAAGGAGCATTGTTGCCTGCCACCTTGGTAACTGCCTAGCAACCAGATGGGGTTACCCTTGCAACCAAGAAACAAATCACATATCTCTGTACTACAAAATCGTAGAGACTTCCGGGTTGACTTATTTTACTCAGGATGGTAAGTAGCATTGGTGGCTGTCACCTTAGTAACTGCATATCAACCAGATGGGTTTCCCTAGCAACCATGGAACAACACCAATATCTCTGCACCAGAACATCCTACTGTCATGGGGGTGGCCTCTTTCAACTTTGGGCAGTAGGTGGGACATTGTGGTAAGAAATTTTGCCACGGCAAGCACCACTCACATTTTCTTCAGGAAATGTACATTCTAGTTAGGTTGGCTTGAGAAAGCCAACTTACTGAAATCCTATTTAAACTTATTATTATTAGTGGTGCTTGCAAAGCAACACTATTGTAATCTCACATACTTATTTTTCTTCTTCTTCTTCTTCTTCTTCTTCTTCCGTACAAAACTTCGGCACCTAACTCGTCCCGCACCTTTTGGCGTAGACCCATGAATGAGGTGTCATATCGAGCGGCTCATTGAGGAGAGGTGTGCTATGACTTTTCTAAGCGATCGAGTGTACGATGTTCGCACAGCGGATGAAAAAGCGGCCAAAAAAGTCCCATTGACTTTACATTGCGGAATGTTCAGAAATTTAAATCCCAACTGACGTTTTCACACACACAGACAAAAAAGGGCCTGTCAGCCCTGCGTCTCTCTCTCTCTCTCTGTCTCCCTCAGAGGATTTCTTTTATTGAGCATGCAATAAGTAATTACCTAAAATTTTGTACATACATGTGAGTGGACACATTTAATGTGATTTAATGTGGCCTAGCAAGCAGTTGTGCAGCATGACATGAGTTTGGGGGTAAGATTTAACCCTGAGGGGTAAAACGGGCACAAATATGCCCCATAGGCATACTATTGCCCATGAAAGCAATTGTTTTTTCCTTAAAGTGAAAATACACAGTATTTTGTTGGATCATATCTCCCAATCAAAATGTTGTAGAAAAGTGGGGGCAGGCTCATTTCACTCAGGCTACCAATCAGTCAGCTTTAACTATCAGCTTGGAAATGAAGTAGCCACACCCTAGCAACCATTTACAACACCCTAGCAACAGCCCCCATACACTTCCATTCAAAATGCCTCAGATGGATATCTTAAGAACACAATATTATAGAAACTTGGGAATTGACTCTTGAGTCAGGATAGTAAGCAGCCAATAAGAATCACTCTGTTCATTGGCTAGCCATGCCCTAGCAACAATTTAGAGCAACCTAGCAACCATATTTATTGATTTCAATTACAGTAAGATATCTTCAGATCAGAATGTCCTAGAGACATGATAGTTGCTTTGTTTTAATTGGGTGAGTAATCAGTCTTCAGCTTTTATCATGTGAACTACTTAGCCACGCCCTAGCAACCATTTAAAGCCCCCTAGCAACGAAGAACCATTGACATCCATTCAAAATCACTAAGATGTGTATCTTAGGATCAGAATGACGTAGAGACTTCCGGGTTGACTTATTTCACTCAGGATGGAAAGTAGACTTCATAAATATCACCCTGGTAACTGCCTAGCAACCAAATGGGGTTACCCTAGCAACCAAGAAACAAATCACATATCTCTTTACAAGAAAATCACAGAGACTTCCGGGTTGACTTATTTCACTCAGGATGGCAAGGAGCATTGTTGGTTGTCACCTTGGCAACTGCCTAGCAACCAGATGGGGTTACCCTAGCAACCAAGAAACAAATCACATATCTCTGCACAAGAAAATCACAGAGACTTCCGGGTTGACTTATTTCACTCAGGATGGCAAGGAGCATTGTTGGCTTGCCCCTTGGTAACTGCCTAGCAACCAGATAGGGTTTCCCTAGCAACCAAGTAACAAATCACATATCTCTGTACTAGAAAATCGTACAGACTTCCGGGTTGACTTATTTCACTCAGGATGGCAATGAGCATTGTTGGCTGTCACCTTGGTGACTGCCTAGCAACCAGATGGGGTTACCCTAGCAACCAAGTAACAAATCACATATCTCTGCACTACAAAATCGAAGAGACTTCCGGTTTGACTTTTTTCACTCGGGATGGCAAGTAGAATTGTTGCCTGTCAAATTGGTATCTGCCTAGAAACCAGATGGGGTTACCCTAGCAACCAAGTAACAAATCCCAAATCTCTGCACCAGAACACCCTACTGTCATGTTGCTGGCCTCTTTCAACTTTGGGCAGTAGGTGGGACATTGAGGTACGAAATTTTGCCACGGCAAGCACCACTCACATTTTCTTCAGGAAATGTACATTCTAGTTATTATTATTATTCTGAGACTAAATTTCTAAATGTAACTCCTCCTAGAGCTTTTAAGCTACATGCACCAAACTCGGCACAGACCTTCAGACTAATCCCGAATAGTGTGCTATATCTTTTCTAACTGATCGGACTTACGGTTTTCCTAAAAATGACGATCAAAACTCGGAAAAACTCCCATTGATTAACATTGCGGAATGTTCAGAAATTTAAATCCCAACTGACGTTTTCACACACACAGACGAAAAAGGGCCTGTCAGCCCTGCGTCTCTCCCTCTCTCTCTCCCTCAGAGGATTTCTTTTATCAAGCAGCCAATAAGTAATGACCTAAAATCTTCATAGCCACAGTATAGTAGCTTCCAGGTTGACTTGATTCACTCAGTATGGAAAGGAGGCTTGATAAGTATCACCCTGGTAACTGCATAGCAACCAGACAGGGTTACCCTAGCAACCAAATAACAAATCACATATTTCTGCACCAGAAAATCATACAGACATCCTGTTTCACTTATTTCACTCAGGATGGAAAGTAGCCTTGATATGTATCACTCTGGTAACTGCCTAGCAACCAGATGGGGTTACCCTAGCAACCAAGTAACAAATCACATATCTCTGCACCAGAAAATCATACAGACTTCCTGTTTCACTTATTTCACTCAGGATGGAAAGTAGCCTTGATATGTATCACTCTGGTAACTGCCTAGCAACCAGATGGGGTTACCCTAGCAACCAAGTAACAAATCACATATCTCTGCAACAGAAAATCAAAGAGACTTCCGGGTTGACTTATTTCACTCAGGATGGAAAGCAGCCTTGATATGTATCACTCTGGTAACTGCCTAGCAACCAGATGTGATTACCCTAGCAACCAAGTAACAAATCACATATCTCTGCAACAGAAAATCATAGAGACTTCCAGGTTGACTTAATTCACTCAGGATGGAAAGTAGCCTTGATATGTATCACTCTGGTAACTGCCTAGCAACCAGACGGGGTTACCCTAGCAACCAAGTAACAAATCACATATCTCTGCACCAGAAAATCGTAGAGACTACCTGTTTCACTTATTTCACTCAGGATGGAAAGTAGCCTTGATATGTATCACTCTGGTAACTGCATAGCAACCAGACAGGGTTACCTTAGCAACCAAGTAACAAATCACATATCTTTGAACCAGAACATCGTAGACACTTAGGGGTTGACATATTTCACACAGGATTGCAAGGAGCCTTATGAGTATCACTTTGGTAACTGCCTAGCAACCAGATGTGTTTACCCTAGCAACCAAGTAACAAATCACATATCTCTGCACCAGAAAATCATAGAGACTTCCTGTTTCACTTATTTCACTCAGGATGGAAAGTAGCCTTGATATGTATCCCTCTGGTAACTGCCTAGCAACCAGATGCGATTACCCTAGCAACCAAGTAACAAATCACATATCTTTGAACCAGAACATCGTAGAGACTTAGGGGTTAACATATTTCACACAGGATTGCAAGGAGCCTTGATATGTATCACTCTGGTAACTGCCTAGCAACCAGACGGGGTTACCCTAGCAACCAAGTAACAAATCACATATCTCTGCACCAGAAAATCGTAGAGACTACCTGTTTCACTTATTTCACTCAGGATGGAAAGTAGCCTTGATATGTATCACTCTGGTAACTGCATAGCAACCAGACAGGGTTACCTTAGCAACCAAGTAACAAATCACATATCTTTGAACCAGAACATCGTAGACACTTAGGGGTTGACATATTTCACACAGGATTGCAAGGAGCCTTATGAGTATCACTTTGGTAACTGCCTAGCAACCAGATGTGTTTACCCTAGCAACCAAGTAACAAATCACATATCTCTGCACCAGAAAATCATAGAGACTTCCTGTTTCACTTATTTCACTCAGGATGGAAAGTAGCCTTGATATGTATCCCTCTGGTAACTGCCTAGCAACCAGATGCGATTACCCTAGCAACCAAGTAACAAATCACATATCTTTGAACCAGAACATCGTAGAGACTTAGGGGTTAACATATTTCACACAGGATTGCAAGGAGCCTTGATATGTATCACTCTGGTAACTGCCTAGCAACCAGACTGGGTTACCCTAGCAACCAAGTAACAAATCACATATATCTGCACCAGAAAATCATAGAGACTTCCTGTTTCACTTATTTCACTCAGGATGGAAAGTAGCCTTGATATGTATCACTCTGGTAACTGCCTAGCAACCAGATGTGATTACCCTAGCAACCAAGTAACAAATCACATATCTCTGCAACAGAAAATCAGAGAGACTTCCGGGTTGACTTATTTCACTCAGGATGGAAAGTAGCCTTGATATGTATCACTCTGGTAACCGCCTAGCAACCAGATGTGATTACCCTAGCAACCAAGTAACAAATCACATATCTCTGCAACAGAAAATCAGAGAGACTTCCGGGTTGACTTATTTCACTCAGGATGGAAAGTAGCCTTGATATGTATCACTCTGGTAACCGCCTAGCAACCAGATGTGATTACCCTAGCAACCAAGTAACAAATCACATATCTCTGCATCAGAAAATCATAGAGACTTCCGGGTTGACTTGATTCACTCAGGATGGAAAGTAGCCTTGATATGTATCACTCTGGTAACTGCCTAGCAACCAGACGGGGTTACCCTAGCAACCAAGTAACAAATCACATATATCTGCACCAGTATATCGTAGAGACTACCTGTTTCACTTATTTCACTCAGGATGGAAAGTAGCCTTGATATGTATCACCCTGGTAACTGCATAGCAACCAGACAGGGTTACCTTAGCAACCAAGTAACAAATCACATATCTTTGAACCAGAACATCGTAGAGACTTAGGGGTTGACATATTTCACACAGGATTGCAAGGAGCCTTATGAGTATCACTTTGGTAACTGCCTAGTAACCAGATGTGTTTACCCTAGCAACCAAGTAACAAGTCACATATCTCTGCACCAGAAAATCATAGAGACATCCTGTTTCACTTATTTCACTCAAGATGGAAAGTAGCCTTGATATATATCACTCTGGTAACTGCCTATCAACCAGATATGGTTACCCTAGCAACCAAGTAACAAATCACATATCTATGCAACAGAAAATCATAGAGACTTCCGGGTTGACTTTATTCACTCAGAATGAAAAGGAGGCTTGATAAGGATCACCCTGGAAACTGCCTAGCAACCAGATTGGGTTACCCTAGCAACCAAGTAAAAAATGATATATCTATCTATCTATCTATCTATCTATCTGATGGTCAATATCTATCTATCTATCTATCTGAGGGTCAATATCTATCTATCTATCTATCTATCTAACTATCTGCGGGTCAATAACTATCTATCTATCTATCTATCTGTGGGTCATACTCTATCTATCTATATCTCAGGGTCAATGACTATCTGTCTATCTATATATCTGACGGTCAATATCTATCTATCTAAGGGTCAATGACTATCTATCTATCTATCTATCTATCTGAGGGTCAATATCTATCTATCTATCTATCTAGCTATCTGCGGGTCAATAACTATCTATCTATCTATCTATCTACCTATCTGTGGTTCATACTCTATCTATCTATATCTCAGGGTCAATGACTATCTATCTATCTATAAATCTGACGGTCAATATCTATCTATCTATCTAAGGGTCAATGACTATCAATCTATCTTTCTATCTTTCTATCTATCTATCTATCTATCTATCTGAGGGTCAATATCTATCTATCTATCTGAGGATCAATATCTATCTATCTATCTATCTATCTAATGGTCAATATCTGTCTATCTATCTATCTATCTATCTATCTATCTATCTATCTATCTGATGGTCAATAACAATCTATCTATATATCTATCTGATGGTCAATAACTATCTATCTATCTATCTATCTATCTATCTATCTATCTATCTATCTATCTATCTATCTATCTATCTATCTATCTGAGGGTCAATATCTATCTATCTATCTGAGGGTCAATATCTATCTATCTATCTATCTATCTATCTATCTATCTATCTATCTATCTATCTATCTAATCTATTTGATAGACTGAATGGTTTTATAATCTCTAAACTTTGAACTTTGAAAACTACTACTTATAATTACATCAAACTAGAAACCGTAAATCTTCAAACTTTTACAACTACATCAAACTTTATGCTAGGCTTTCTCAAGCCAACCTAAAGTTTGTACTCAAACTTTTTAATCTAGTTATTATTATTATTATTCTGAGACTAAATTTCTAAATGTAACTCCTCCTAGAGCTTTTAAGCTACATGCACCAAACTCGGCACAGACCTTCAGACTAATCCCGAATAGTGTGCTATATCTTTTCTAACTGATCGGACTTACGGTTTTCCTAAAAATGACGATCAAAACTCGGAAAAACTCCCATTGATTAACATTGCGGAATGTTCAGAAATTTAAATCCCAACTGACGTTTTCACACACACAGACGAAAAAGGGCCTGTCAGCCCTGCGTCTCTCCCTCTCTCTCTCCCTCAGAGGATTTCTTTTATCAAGCAGCCAATAAGTAATGACCTAAAATCTTCATAGCCACAGTATAGTAGCTTCCAGGTTGACTTGATTCACTCAGTATGGAAAGGAGGCTTGATAAGTATCACCCTGGTAACTGCATAGCAACCAGACAGGGTTACCCTAGCAACCAAATAACAAATCACATATTTCTGCACCAGAAAATCATACAGACTTCCTGTTTCACTTATTTCACTCAGGATGGAAAGTAGCCTTGATATGTATCACTCTGGTAACTGCCTAGCAACCAGATGGGGTTACCCTAGCAACCAAGTAACAAATCACATATCTCTGCACAAGAAAATCATACAGACTTCCTGTTTCACTTATTTCACTCAGGATGGAAAGTAGCCTTGATATGTATCACTCTGGTAACTGCCTAGCAACCAGATGGGGTTACCCTAGCAACCAAGTAACAAATCACATATCTTTGCACCAGAAAATCA